>CAXHLB010000478.1:0-11998 GCA_964017235.1 Sabellastarte sp. h YS-2021
GTCAAGTGTATTTTCTCCAAAAGATGAGGAAGCTATCATCAAATACGTTGGCAACAAACTGGATGAGATATCTAAGCTCAAGAGTGACCTTAAAAGAACTGAAAAAGCCTATGATGCAGCCAACAGCCGAGTTGCGTCTCTGACCAAGAAAGTTAAGCGCCAAACTGAACTCGCGAAGGATTACGCAACCAAATTAAATTCACTGAAAGCACAATCTGTTTGCCACAAAACATCAAACAAACTGAACCAGGCCAAAATTGGAGATCAAGTTGACAAACAAAAGTACGATGCGGTCTGTCTAAGATTAAAATATGCAGAAAATACCATTGACAGTTTCAAGAATGCCGCAGAAGAACTGAGATCTTTGAGAGAGGAGAATAAACGATTGAAATTGAGGAGGAGAAATACAAGGCTGAACTGGCCAGCAAAAACTGCACGGAGTTTGAATTTATGAATGTAGAAGAAGATGATGAGATGTGATTTACTGTATTTTTTGCATACTTCGTAACTTCCTCCTGATGGTAAAATAAATACTTCCTCGTTTGCAAAAAAAAAAGCCGGTCGACTTTGACGACGAATTAAAAATCGGAGACGTCTGATACGATAATATGACCAAAATAACAATTAAAGTACAACTCTTTTGACGTTTACCATATGAAATGTAACTATGCTCAAATATGAACCGTTTATGAGTAATCGGCGATTCAAAAAAGGTACTTTTTCCCGGAAAATCCGTTTTTATTTTCTTTTTAAGCTACATATTTTTGCACACTTTTTTCTAAGAACTGGCTTTTTGATACTCGACCACCTTTTTTGAATCGCTGATAACTTCTACTTCACGATTTACTTAAGTATATATATGACGGAAGACTACGGAAGTACTTAGACGTCATTGAAGATTTCTCGAGCTCAACTGGAATGATGCTTAATAAGTCAAAGACTGCAGCAATTGCCTTCAACTTTACAAAAGAGAAGATTGACTTTGAAACTGCTGACATGTGTTTCAGAAATGGAGACCGTGTTGGTATCAAAAAAGAGATCAAACTTCTTGGTTTCAATATTGATGACAAAATGTCCCTCGATGCCTTCGTCCGACAAAGAAAAGCTTCAGCCACAGGTGCACTTTGGCAATTGAGACGCTTGAGGATGAATGGAGTAACTAAGCAAGACCTAAAGTTGGTGTATGAACAATATGTTAGGAGCATAGTGGAATATGGGATGATCGCTGCATACTCATCACTGAATCAGTCTCAAATGGCAGCACTAGAATCCATTCAGAGGTCAGCAACACGAATAATACTCGGAGTCGATTACCATCCAGACAGGCCAAGTTATGAAGACAGGCTTTCAAAGTTAAAGTTGTCAAAGCTCTCTTCCCGCTGGTTGGGACAACTTGGCACCTTTGATAGAAAAGTTGAGGGTGAACCTCGGTTTGCCAGATACTTGTCACGAAACCCATCAACTCATCATATGGGGGTTAGACGTCGTGCAGCCTATCTTGTGCCCAGAGCCCGAACAGAGCGGTTTAAATCAAGCCCCATTTGTGCTATCCTGAGGACCCTAAATGGAGAGACTGTGTAATTTTGCGGATTTCTGACACCCTTCTTTGAAACTTCACCCTAAACAAAACATTCTATTTACTAACCAATTACTACCTCCCCTATAAATTTATATTAACATATCTCATCTTTTCACACTACCCATCAGGGGTGTGTTATCCCTTCTACGAAAGGGTATTCTGTCATGTATTGCATTTTTATTAATGTCATTGACAGTCTTAAATATATCATCCATCCATCCAAGTATATGTACTTCGGAGGGTTTTCAATTTTGGTAAGCAATGTGTAAGTGGCTGACCAGCAAAAGTCCGACCGACAAATATCCGACCGGCAAATGTCGAAAAAATTCGAGGGTTTTCAAATCATCAGTTATCAGTTGGCCAACTGACGGCGTCAGTTGGTCAACTGACGGCGTCAGTTGTCAGTTGGCGACTTCGTCGCCATCAGTTTAAAAAATACAGTCAGTTAAAAATTTTGGTAACACCGTCAGTTGTCAGTTGTCAGTTCATCACTGTCAGTTGTCAGTTCGACTTTAATTGAATTTTTATTTTTAACACTATTTTCACTCTCTCAGCCAACAAGTATTATCCGATATACCATATTCCTCACTAAACCTCTCACGCTATATAATCTTCTATTTCATTATCATTTTTGACTTAATTGCATACTTTCTCAGCCACTAAACCATCTCCCCTCCTTTGGCAAGACTTTTTGTTCAAGCTGATGACTTAAACCTTTAAAACAATGCATATGTCAGCTCATTACCTTCTTTCTAACCTGTCTGGGTGGTTACAATTGTTGCAACATTGGTTGAGCTGGCTAAGATTTATCCCTTAGTCACATAGGAGGTAATGAGCTAACTTAATCCAGTAGCAAACCAGCTTAAGCCTGGTTTCAGCCACCCAGTATGGATAGCAAAGACGTTTATTTAGTGTTAAAATGTTCAATGGCAGTTACTAGTAGGTGGTTAGAATTGTTCCAACATAGCGACCGGTCGGGACCCGTGGCGCTTCCTATTGGCGCGAAACCGAACTAAAAAACAAGGGTATGAAAGGGTTTGAAACGAGTCTTTTCCATTCAAAATATATGGGCGCTATTTTCCGCTATTTTCCCGCATAAGTTTTCTCGGAATTTAGCGGATTTTGAGCTTTTTGGTAAAAATAAACATTGTTTCTACTTACGAAAAGAAAAAGTCATTTAAAATACGTTGGGCCTCAAAAGCAAACGTGTTGAGAGAAAATTGGGAAAAACAAATTTTTTTCGTGGTTTAAAACCAGGTTGACGTGATTGTTTTAGCTGTAGCTTCGGATCTGGCGCACCTAGCAAGCTGAAAATTTTCATGATGCTAGGGCAGTTATGAATCTCGATGCCTACTAAGTTTCATGCAAAATGATAATCCGGATTATCCGGATTAAGCATTTAAAGATATGCAATGTTTTGATAGCTATAGCTCTGGATCTAGTGTACCTAGAAATTTGTAACTTGGTCTGATTAAAGTTCAATTATCACTTAAACTAACTGCCAAATTTCATTGAGATTGAACAACCACAACGCCTGGAATTACCATTTAAGTAGAGGCATCCAAACGCGAGATGGGTAGGTACTACATAAGCCAAAAAGTTAATCCCGGATCTGTGGCTAATCCGGCGACTTTTTGAACATTATTTTTTTCTCAAAATATGCGGCAGGCCCACCCTTACTGCTTGCTTTTCTATCAGGGTTCCAAGATATGGCAATTTCTGTTGTTTTTTATTGCGATGGGTACAAATTCGCTTCATAAGATACCCTCATTTTTTAAATTTGGCGCCGTAGAAACAGCGCCCATTGATAAAGCTGGCTGAAATTTACCTCTTATGTAGTCGTAAAAAAGATCCTCAGCTGAAAAAACGGTTGTATCTTTGGTTAAGCTGGCTAGACTTTACCTTCTGATCATAAAGAAGATCCTCAGTTGGCTTAATCCGGGTTTAAACCAGTTTAAGCCACCCAGCTTTAAAGGCAAAGATGGTTATTATTGTTAAAATGTTTAATGGGCTGCCTGGGTAAGTAAAAGTAGTTGTAATCTTGTTTAAGCTGGCTAGGACTTACCTTTTGGTCGTAAGGAAGATCCTCAGCCGGTTTAATCCAGGTTTAAACCAGTTTAACCCACCCAGCTTTAAAGACAAAGATGTTTATTATTGTTAAAATATTTAATGGGCTGCCTGGGTAAATAAAAACGGTTGTATTCTTGGTTAAGCTGATTAGAAAATACCTTTTGGTCGTTAAAAACATTCTCTGATGGCTTAATCCAGGTTTAAACCAGTTTAAAATACCCAGCTTTAAAGGCAAATATGTTTATTATTATCATAATCTTAAATGGGCTGCCTGGGTAAGTAAAAACATTTGTATTCTTGGTTAAGCCAGCTAGGATTAACCTTTTGGTCATAAAAAAGATCCTCAATCGGCTTAATCCAGGTTTAAACCAGTTTAAGTTACCCAGCTTTAAAGGCAAAGACGTTTATTATTATCATAATCTTAAATGGGCTGCCTGGGTAAGTAAAAACATTTGTATTCTTGGTTAAGCCAGCTAGGATTAACCTTTTGGTCATAAAAAAGATCCTCAGTGGGCTTAATCCAGGTTTAAACCAGTTTAAGTTACCCAGCTTTAAAGGCAAAGATGTTTATTATTATCATAATCTTAAATGGGCTGCCTGGGTAAGTAAAAACGTTTGTATTCTTGGTTAAGCCAGCTAGGATTAACCTTTTGGTCATAAAAAAGATCTTCAGTTGGCTTAATCCAGGTTTAAACCAGTTTAAGTTACCCAGCTTTAAAGGCAAAGACATTTATTATTATCATAATCTTAATTGGGCTGCCTGGGTAAGTAAAAACGTTTGTATTTTTGGTTAAGCCAGCCAGGATTTACCTTTTGGTCATAAAAAAGATCCTCAGTTGGCTTAATCCAGGTTTAAACCAGTTTAAGTTACCCAGCTTTAAAGGCAAATATGTTTATCATTATCATAATCTTAAATGGGCTGCCTGGGTAAGTAAAAACGTTTGTATTCTTGATTAAGCCAGCTAGGATTAACCTTTTGGTCATAAAAAAGATCCTCAGTTGGCTTAATCCAGGTTTAAACCAGTTTAAGTTACCCAGCTTTAAAGGCAAAGATGTTTATTATTATCATAATCTTAAATGGGCTGGCTGGGTAAGTAAAAACGTTTGTATTCTTGGTTAAGCCAGCTAGGATTAACCTTTTGGTCATAAAAAAGATCCTCAGTGGGCTTAATCCAGGTTTAAACCAGTTTAAGTTACCCAGCCTTAAAGGCAAAGATGTTTATTATTATCATAATCTTAAATGGGCTGCCTGGGTAAGTAAAAACGTTTGTATCCTTGGTTAAGCCAGCTAGGATTAACCTTTTGGTCATAAAAAAGATCCTCAGTTGGCTTAATCCAGGTTTAAACCAGTTTAAGTTACCCAGCTTTAAAGGCAAAGATGTTTATTATTATCATAATCTTAAATGGGCTGGCTGGGTAAGTAAAAACGTTTGTATTCTTGGTTAAGCCAGCTAGGATTAACCTTTTGGTCATAAAAAAGATCCTCAGTGGGCTTAATCCAGGTTTAAACCAGTTTAAGTTACCCAGCTTTAAAGGCAAATATGTTTATCATTATCATAATCTTAAATGGGCTGCCTGGGTAAGTAAAAACGTTTGTATTCTTGATTAAGCCAGCTAGGATTAACCTTTTGGTCATAAAAAAGATCCTCAGTTGGCTTAATCCAGGTTTAAACCAGTTTAAGTTACCCAGCTTTAAAGGCAAATATGTTTATCATTATCATAATCTTAAATGGGCTGCCTGGGTAAGTAAAACGTTTGTATTCTTGATTAAGCCAGCTAGGATTAACCTTTTGGTCATAAAAAAGATCCTCAGTTGGCTTAATCCAGGTTTAAACCAGTTTAAGTTACCCAGCTTTAAAGGCAAAGATGTTTATTATTATCATAATCTTAAATGGGCTGGCTGGGTAAGTAAAAACGTTTGTATTCTTGGTTAAGCCAGCTAGGATTAACCTTTTGGTCATAAAAAAGATCCTCAGTGGGCTTAATCCAGGTTTAAACCAGTTTAAGTTACCCAGCCTTAAAGGCAAAGATGTTTATTATTATCATAATCTTAAATGGGCTGCCTGGGTAAGTAAAAACGTTTGTATCCTTGGTTAAGCCAGCTAGGATTAACCTTTTGGTCATAAAAAAGATCCTCAGTTGGCTTAATCCAGGTTTAAACCAGTTTAAGTTACCCAGCTTTAAAGGCAAAGATGTTTATTATTATCATAATCTTAAATGGGCTGGCTGGGTAAGTAAAAACGTTTGTATTCTTGGTTAAGCCAGCTAGGATTAACCTTTTGGTCATAAAAAAGATCCTCAGTGGGCTTAATCCAGGTTTAAACCAGTTTAAGTTACCCAGCCTTAAAGGCAAAGATGTTTATTATTATCATAATCTTAAATGGGCTGCCTGGGTAAGTAAAAACGTTTGTATCCTTGGTTAAGCCAGCTAGGATTAACCTTTTGGTCATAAAAAAGATCCTCAGTTGGCTTAATCCAGGTTTAAACCAGTTTAAGTTACCCAGCTTTAAAGGCAAAGACGTTTGTTGTTATCATAATCTTAAATGGGCTGGCTGGGTAAGTAAAAACGTTTGTATTCTTGGTTAAGCCAGCCAGGATTTACATTTTGGTCATAAAAAAGATCCTCAGTTGGCTTAATCCAGGTTTAAACCAGTTTAAGTTACCCAGCTTTAAAGGCAAAGACATTTATTATTATCATAATCTTAATTGGGCTGCCTGGGTAAGTAAAAACGTTTGTATTCTTGATTAAGCCAGCTAGGATTAACCTTTTGGTCATAAAAAAGATCCTCAGTTGGCTTAATCCAGGTTTAAACCAGTTTAAGTTACCCAGTTTTAAAGGCAAAGACGTTTATTATTATCATAATCTTAAATGGGCTGCCTGGGAAAATAAAAACGTTTGTATTCTTGGTTAAGCCAGCTAGGATTAACCTTTTGGTCATAAAAAAGATCCTCAGTTGGCTTAATCCAGGTTTAAACCAGTTTAAGTTACCCAGCTTTAAAGGCAAAGACATTTATTATTATCATAATCTTAATTGGGCTGCCTGGGTAAGTAAAAACGTTTGTATTTTTGGTTAAGCCAGCCAGGATTTACCTTTTGGTCATAAAAAAGATCCTCAGTTGGCTTAATCCAGGTTTAAACCAGTTTAAGTTACCCAGCTTTAAAGGCAAATATGTTTATCATTATCATAATCTTAAATGGGCTGCCTGGGTAAGTAAAAACGTTTGTATTCTTGATTAAGCCAGCTAGGATTAACCTTTTGGTCATAAAAAAGATCCTCAGTTGGCTTAATCCAGGTTTAAACCAGTTTAAGTTACCCAGCTTTAAAGGCAAAGATGTTTATTATTATCATAATCTTAAATGGGCTGGCTGGGTAAGTAAAAACGTTTGTATTCTTGGTTAAGCCAGCTAGGATTAACCTTTTGGTCATAAAAAAGATCCTCAGTGGGCTTAATCCAGGTTTAAACCAGTTTAAGTTACCCAGCCTTAAAGGCAAAGATGTTTATCATTATCATAATCTTAAATGGGCTGCCTGGGTAAGTAAAAACGTTTGTATTCTTGATTAAGCCAGCTAGGATTAACCTTTTGGTCATAAAAAAGATCCTCAGTTGGCTTAATCCAGGTTTAAACCAGTTTAAGTTACCCAGCTTTAAAGGCAAATATGTTTATCATTATCATAATCTTAAATGGGCTGCCTGGGTAAGTAAAAACGTTTGTATTCTTGATTAAGCCAGCTAGGATTAACCTTTTGGTCATAAAAAAGATCCTCAGTTGGCTTAATCCAGGTTTAAACCAGTTTAAGTTACCCAGCTTTAAAGGCAAATATGTTTATCATTATCATAATCTTAAATGGGCTGCCTGGGTAAGTAAAAACGTTTGTATCCTTGGTTAAGCCAGCTAGGATTAACCTTTTGGTCATAAAAAAGATCCTCAGTTGGCTTAATCCAGGTTTAAACCAGTTTAAGTTACCCAGCTTTAAAGGCAAAGATGTTTATTATTATCATAATCTTAAATGGGCTGCCTGGGTAAGTAAAAACGTTTGTATTTTTGGTTAAGCCAGCCAGGATTTACCTTTTGGTCATAAAAAAGATCCTCAGTTGGCTTAATCCAGGTTTAAACCAGTTTAAGTTACCCAGCTTTAAAGGCAAATATGTTTATCATTATCATAATCTTAAATGGGCTGCCTGGGTAAGTAAAAACGTTTGTATTCTTGATTAAGCCAGCTAGGATTAACCTTTTGGTCATAAAAAAGATCCTCAGTTGGCTTAATCCAGGTTTAAACCAGTTTAAGTTACCCAGCTTTAAAGGCAAAGATGTTTATTATTATCATAATCTTAAATGGGCTGGCTGGGTAAGTAAAAACGTTTGTATTCTTGGTTAAGCCAGCTAGGATTAACCTTTTGGTCATAAAAAAGATCCTCAGTGGGCTTAATCCAGGTTTAAACCAGTTTAAGTTACCCAGCCTTAAAGGCAAAGATGTTTATCATTATCATAATCTTAAATGGGCTGCCTGGGTAAGTAAAAACGTTTGTATTCTTGATTAAGCCAGCTAGGATTAACCTTTTGGTCATAAAAAAGATCCTCAGTTGGCTTAATCCAGGTTTAAACCAGTTTAAGTTACCCAGCTTTAAAGGCAAATATGTTTATCATTATCATAATCTTAAATGGGCTGCCTGGGTAAGTAAAAACGTTTGTATTCTTGATTAAGCCAGCTAGGATTAACCTTTTGGTCATAAAAAAGATCCTCAGTTGGCTTAATCCAGGTTTAAACCAGTTTAAGTTACCCAGCTTTAAAGGCAAATATGTTTATCATTATCATAATCTTAAATGGGCTGCCTGGGTAAGTAAAAACGTTTGTATCCTTGGTTAAGCCAGCTAGGATTAACCTTTTGGTCATAAAAAAGATCCTCAGTTGGCTTAATCCAGGTTTAAACCAGTTTAAGTTACCCAGCTTTAAAGGCAAAGACGTTTGTTGTTATCATAATCTTAAATGGGCTGGCTGGGTAAGTAAAAACGTTTGTATTCTTGGTTAAGCCAGCCAGGATTTACCTTTTGGTCATAAAAAAGATCCTCAGTTGGCTTAATCCAGGTTTAAACCAGTTTAAGTTACCCAGCTTTAAAGGCAAAGACATTTATTATTATCATAATCTTAATTGGGCTGCCTGGGTAAGTAAAAACGTTTGTATTTTTGGTTAAGCCAGCCAGGATTTACCTTTTGGTCATAAAAAAGATCCTCAGTGGGCTTAATCCAGGTTTAAACCAGTTTAAGTTACCCAGCTTTAAAGGCAAAGATGTTTATTATTATCATAATCTTAAATGGGCTGCCTGGGTAAGTAAAAACGTTTGTATTCTTGATTAAGCCAGCTAGGAATAACCTTTTGGTCATAAAAAAGATCCTCAGTTGGCTTAATCAAGGTTTAAACCAGTTTAAGTTACCCAGCTTTAAAGGCAAAGATGTTTATTATTATCATAATCTTAAATGGGCTGCCTGGGTAAGTAAAAATGTTTGTATTCTTGGTTAAGCCA
Source organism: Sabellastarte sp. h YS-2021 (assembly GCA_964017235.1). Lineage (NCBI taxonomy): Eukaryota > Metazoa > Annelida > Polychaeta > Sabellida > Sabellidae > Sabellastarte > Sabellastarte sp. h YS-2021. The sequence continues at coordinate 9,174 of CAXHLB010000478.1, forward strand.
GCTAGGATTTACCTTTTGGTCATTAAAAAGATCCTCAGTTGGCTTAATCCAGGTTTAAACCAGTTTAAGTTGCCCAGCTTTAAAGGCAAAGATGTTTATTATTATCATAATCTTAAATGGGCTGGCTGGGTAAGTAAAAACGTTTGTATTCTTGGTTAAGCCAGCCAGGATTTACCTTTTGGTCATAAAAAAGATCCTCAGTGGGCTTAATCCAGGTTTAAACCAGTTTAAGTTACCCAGCTTTAAAGGCAAAGATGTTTATTATTATCATAATCTTAAATGGGCTGGCTGGGTAAGTAAAAACGTTTGTATTCTTGGTTAAGCCAGCCAGGATTTACCTTTTGGTCATAAAAATGATCCTCAGTGGGCTTAATCCAGGTTTAAACCAGTTTAAGTTACCCAGCTTTAAAGGCAAAGATGTTTATTATTATCATAATCTTAATTGGGCTGCCTGGGTAAGTAAAAACGTTTGTATTCTTGGTTAAGCCAGCCAGGATTTACCTTTTGGTCATAAAAAAGATCCTCAGTTGGCTTAATCCAGGTTTTAAACCAGTTTAAGTTACCCAGCTTTGAAGGCAAAGATGTTTATTATTGTTAAAATGTTTAATGGGCTGCCTGGGTAAGTAAAAACGTTTGTATTCTTGGTTAAGCTATCTAGGATTTACCTTTTGGTCGGGAAGAAGATCCTCAGCCGGCTTAATCCAGGTTTAAACCGGTTTAAGCTACCCAGCTTTGAAGGCAAAGATGTTTATTATTGTTAAAATATTTAATGGGCTGCCTGGGTAAGTAAACACAGTTGTATTTTTGGTTAGGCTATCTAGGATTTACATTTTGGTCGTAAGGAAGATCCTCAGCCGGCTTAATCCAGGTTTAAACCGGTTTAAGCTACCCAACTTTGATGGCAAAGATGTTTGTTATTGTTAAAATCTTTAATGGGCTGCCTGGGTAAGTAAAAACGATTGTATCTTTGGTTAAGTTGATGGACCTTTAGCTCACAAAGAATATATTCAGCTAACTTAATCCAAGTTTAAACCAGTTTGAGCCACCCAGCTTTAAAGGCCAAGATTACAACTGCTTTTACTTATACCAAGGCAGCCTATTTAAAATTACAACAATAATAATCGTCTTTGCATTTAAAGCTGGGTGCCTTAAACCGGTTCAAACTTGGATTAAGTCAGCTAAAATTCTTCTAAAATTCTTGTAAATCTTAACTGGCTTAACCAAGAATACAACCATTTTTACTTTACCAGGCAGCCCATTTGAGATTGAGCAATAATAAATGTCTTTGCCTTCAAAGCTGGGTGTCTTAAACTGGTTTAAACCTGGATTAAGCCGACTGAGGATCTTCTTCCCGACCAAAAAGTAAATCCTAGATAGCTTAACCAAAAATCCAACTGCTTTTACTTACCCAGACAGCCCATTAAATATTTTAACAATAATAAACATCTTTGCCTTCAAAGCTGGGTAGCTTAAACCGGTTTAAACCTGGATTAAGCCAGCTGAGGATCATTTTTATGACCAAAAGGTAAATCCTGGCTGGCTTAACTAAGAATACAAACGTTTTTACTTACCCAGGCAGCCCATTTAAGATTATGATAATAATAAACATCTTTGCCTTTAAAGCTGGGTAACTTAAACTGGTTTAAACCTGGATTAAGCCAACTGAGGATCTTCTTTATGACCAAAAGGTAAATCCTAGCTGGCTTAACCAAGACTACAAACGTTTTTACTTACCCAGGCAGCCCATTAAAAATTATGATAATAACAAACGTTTTTGCCTTTAAAGCTGGGTAACTTAAACTGGTTTAAACCTGGATTAAGCCAACTGAGGATCTTTTTTATGACCAAAAGGTTAATCCTAGCTGGCTTAACCAAGAATACAAACGTTTTTACTTACCCAGGCAGCCCATTTAAGATTATGATAATAATAAACATCTTTGCCTTTAAAGCTGGGTAACTTAAACTGGTTTAAACCTGGATTAAGCCAACTGAGGATCTTTTTTATGACCAAAATGTAAATCCTAGCTGGCTTAACCAAGAATGCAAACGTTTTTACTTACCCAGGCAGCCCATTTAAGATTAGGATAATAATAAACATCTTTGCCTTTAAAGCTGGGTAACTTAAACTGGTTTAAACCTGGATTAAGCCAACTGAGGATCTTCTTTATGACCAAAAGGTAAATCCTAGCTGGCTTAACCAAGACTACAAACGTTTTTACTTACCCAGGCAGCCCATTAAAAATTATGATAATAACAAACGTTTTTGCCTTTAAAGCTGGGTAACTTAAACTGGTTTAAACCTGGATTAAGCCAACTGAGGATCTTCTTTATGACCAAAAGGCAAATCCTAGCTGGCTTAACCAAGATTACAAACGTTTTTACTTACCCAGGCAGCCCATTTAAGATTATGATAATAATAAACGTCTTTGCCTTTAAAGCTGGGTAACTTAAACTGGTTTAAACCTGGATTAAGCCAACTGAGGATCTTTTTTATGACCAAAATGTAAATCCTCGCTGGCTTAACCAAGAATGCAAACGTTTTTACTTACCCAGGCAGCCCATTTAAGATTATGATAATAATAAACATATTTGCCTTTAAAGCTGGGTAACTTAAACTGGTTTAAACCTGGATTAAGCCAACTGAGGATCTTTTTTATGACCAAAAGGTAAATCCTGGCTGGCTTAACCAAGAATACAAACGTTTTTACTTACCCAGGCAGCCCATTTAAGATTATGATAATAATAAACATCTTTGCCTTTAAAGCTGGGTAACTTAAACTGGTTTAAACCTGGATTAAGCCAACTGAGGATCTTCTTTATGACCA
>CAXHLB010000479.1:0-69545 GCA_964017235.1 Sabellastarte sp. h YS-2021
TTATTGTTTTACGTGTCTTAAGGCCTGTCCAAATTCATCATTGGTTATCATGCCATCCAGACCAGGCAACTGCAATTGGGTTTATTTTCTAAAATTGTAGTACTTTAAAGATTCATTGAGGTTTAAATTGCCTTGCTTAGATTGTTTTTGTAAAATAAATTTAGAATCTTTCTAACCTGAGCCAATATTTTTAGCATAATATTTTAATATTTGGCTTAGTTATGGTGGAAACATGAGCCGCTGTATATACTAGTTTACTGCAACCAGTGTACCCCACTACCAGTCGTAAAAGCCTGCGACAAGAGTTTCCTTCACAGATGTAAGTCTCAAAGCTGTTCTATATTTATTAGTGCCACTCCCCCAATAATTTGCCCAAGTTGCAGCATTATAGCCCAATATTTGGCTTGATTAGGCCGCCAAAATGGCGCACTGCCTACATGGGTTTATTGCAGCCAGACCCCTCCATTGCAGGTTACAGAGCAATGTGACATGGGTTTAACTCCTCTGTACGTCTCAAAGCTGTTCCACCTTTATTGGTGTAATTCACTCAGTGTTTGGTCCAAATTGCAGCATAATATTTTAATATTTGGCTTAGTTATGGTGGAAACATGAGCCGCTGTATATACTAGTTTACTGCAACCAGTGTACCCCACTACCAGTCGTAAAAGCCTGCGACAAGAGTTTCCTTCACAGATGTAAGTCTCAAAGCTGTTCTATATTTATTAGTGCCACTCCCCCAATAATTTGCCCAAGTTGCAGCATTATAGCCCAATATTTGGCTTGATTAGGCCGCCAAAATGGCGCACTGCCTACATGGGTTTATTGCAGCCAGACCCCTCCATTGCAGGTTACAGAGCAATGTGACATGGGTTTAACTCCTCTGTACGTCTCAAAGCTGTTCCACCTTTATTGGTGTAATTCACTCAGTGTTTGGTCCAAATTGCAGCATAATATTTTAATATTTGGCTTAGTTATGGTGGAAACATGAGCCGCTGTATATACTAGTTTACTGCAACCAGTGTACCCCACTACCAGTCGTAAAAGCCTACGACAAGAGTTTCCTTCACAGATGTAAGTCTCAAAGCTGTTCTATATTTATTAGTGCCACTCCCCCAATAATTTGCCCAAGTTGCAGCATTATAGCCCAATATTTGGCTTGGTTAGGCCGCCAAAATGGCGCACTGCCTACATGGGTTTATTGCAGCCAGACCCCTCCATTGCAGGTTACAGAGCAATGTGACATGGGTTTAACTCCTCTGTACGTCTCAAAGCTGTTCCACCTTTATTGGTGTAATTCACTCAGTGTTTGGTCCAAATTGCAGCATAATATTTTAATATTTGGCTTAGTTATGGTGGAAACATGAGCCGCTGTATATACTAGTTTACTGCAACCAGTGTACCCCACTACCAGTCGTAAAAGCCTGCGACAAGAGTTTCCTTCACAGATGTAAGTCTCAAAGCTGTTCTATATTTATTAGTGCCACTCCCCCAATAATTTGCCCAAGTTGCAGCATTATAGCCCAATATTTGGCTTGATTAGGCCGCCAAAATGGCGCACTGCCTACATGGGTTTATTGCAGCCAGACCCCTCCATTGCAGGTTACAGAGCAATGTGACATGGGTTTAACTCCTCTGTACGTCTCAAAGCTGTTCCACCTTTATTGGTGTAATTCACTCAGTGTTTGGTCCAAATTGCAGCATAATATTTTAATATTTGGCTTAGTTATGGTGGAAACATGAGCCGCTGTATATACTAGTTTACTGCAACCAGTGTACCCCACTACCAGTCGTAAAAGCCTACGACAAGAGTTTCCTTCACAGATGTAAGTCTCAAAGCTGTTCTATATTTATTAGTGCCACTCCCCCAATAATTTGCCCAAGTTGCAGCATTATAGCCCAATATTTGGCTTGGTTAGGCCGCCAAAATGGCGCACTGCCTACATGGGTTTATTGCAGCCAGACCCCTCCATTGCAGGTTACAGAGCAATGTGACATGGGTTTAACTCCTCTGTACGTCTCAAAGCTGTTCCACCTTTATTGGTGTAATTCACTCAGTGTTTGGTCCAAATTGCAGCATAATATTTTAATATTTGGCTTAGTTATGGTGGAAACATGAGCCGCTGTATATACTAGTTTACTGCAACCAGTGTACCCCACTACCAGTCGTAAAAGCCTGCGACAAGAGTTTCCTTCACAGATGTAAGTCTCAAAGCTGTTCTATATTTATTAGTGCCACTCCCCCAATAATTTGCCCAAGTTGCAGCATTATAGCCCAATATTTGGCTTGATTAGGCCGCCAAAATGGCGCACTGCCTACATGGGTTTATTGCAGCCAGACCCCTCCATTGCAGGTTACAGAGCAATGTGACATGGGTTTAACTCCTCTGTACGTCTCAAAGCTGTTCCACCTTTATTGGTGTAATTCACTCAGTGTTTGGTCCAAATTGCAGCATAATATTTTAATATTTGGCTTAGTTATGGTGGAAACATGAGCCGCTGTATATACTAGTTTACTGCAACCAGTGTACCCCACTACCAGTCGTAAAAGCCTACGACAAGAGTTTCCTTCACAGATGTAAGTCTCAAAGCTGTTCTATATTTATTAGTGCCACTCCCCCAATAATTTGCCCAAGTTGCAGCATTATAGCCCAATATTTGGCTTGGTTAGGCCGCCAAAATGGCGCACTGCCTACATGGGTTTATTGCAGCCAGACCCCTCCATTGCAGGTTACAGAGCAATGTGACATGGGTTTAACTCCTCTGTACGTCTCAAAGCTGTTCCACCTTTATTGGTGTAATTCACTCAGTGTTTGGTCCAAATTGCAGCATAATATTTTAATATTTGGCTTAGTTATGGTGGAAACATGAGCCGCTGTATATACTAGTTTACTGCAACCAGTGTACCCCACTACCAGTCGTAAAAGCCTGCGACAAGAGTTTCCTTCACAGATGTAAGTCTCAAAGCTGTTCTATATTTATTAGTGCCACTCCCCCAATAATTTGCCCAAGTTGCAGCATTATAGCCCAATATTTGGCTTGATTAGGCCGCCAAAATGGCGCACTGCCTACATGGGTTTATTGCAGCCAGACCCCTCCATTGCAGGTTACAGAGCAATGTGACATGGGTTTAACTCCTCTGTACGTCTCAAAGCTGTTCCACCTTTATTGGTGTAATTCACTCAGTGTTTGGTCCAAATTGCAGCATAATATTTTAATATTTGGCTTAGTTATGGTGGAAACATGAGCCGCTGTATATACTAGTTTACTGCAACCAGTGTACCCCACTACCAGTCGTAAAAGCCTACGACAAGAGTTTCCTTCACAGATGTAAGTCTCAAAGCTGTTCTATATTTATTAGTGCCACTCCCCCAATAATTTGCCCAAGTTGCAGCATTATAGCCCAATATTTGGCTTGGTTAGGCCGCCAAAATGGCGCACTGCCTACATGGGTTTATTGCAGCCAGACCCCTCCATTGCAGGTTACAGAGCAATGTGACATGGGTTTAACTCCTCTGTACGTCTCAAAGCTGTTCCACCTTTATTGGTGTAATTCACTCAGTGTTTGGTCCAAATTGCAGCATAATATTTTAATATTTGGCTTAGTTATGGTGGAAACATGAGCCGCTGTATATACTAGTTTACTGCAACCAGTGTACCCCACTACCAGTCGTAAAAGCCTGCGACAAGAGTTTCCTTCACAGATGTAAGTCTCAAAGCTGTTCTATATTTATTAGTGCCACTCCCCCAATAATTTGCCCAAGTTGCAGCATTATAGCCCAATATTTGGCTTGATTAGGCCGCCAAAATGGCGCACTGCCTACATGGGTTTATTGCAGCCAGACCCCTCCATTGCAGGTTACAGAGCAATGTGACATGGGTTTAACTCCTCTGTACGTCTCAAAGCTGTTCCACCTTTATTGGTGTAATTCACTCAGTGTTTGGTCCAAATTGCAGCATAATATTTTAATATTTGGCTTAGTTATGGTGGAAACATGAGCCGCTGTATATACTAGTTTACTGCAACCAGTGTACCCCACTACCAGTCGTAAAAGCCTACGACAAGAGTTTCCTTCACAGATGTAAGTCTCAAAGCTGTTCTATATTTATTAGTGCCACTCCCCCAATAATTTGCCCAAGTTGCAGCATTATAGCCCAATATTTGGCTTGGTTAGGCCGCCAAAATGGCGCACTGCCTACATGGGTTTATTGCAGCCAGACCCCTCCATTGCAGGTTACAGAGCAATGTGACATGGGTTTAACTCCTCTGTACGTCTCAAAGCTGTTCCACCTTTATTGGTGTAATTCACTCAGTGTTTGGTCCAAATTGCAGCATAATATTTTAATATTTGGCTTAGTTATGGTGGAAACATGAGCCGCTGTATATACTAGTTTACTGCAACCAGTGTACCCCACTACCAGTCGTAAAAGCCTGCGACAAGAGTTTCCTTCACAGATGTAAGTCTCAAAGCTGTTCTATATTTATTAGTGCCACTCCCCCAATAATTTGCCCAAGTTGCAGCATTATAGCCCAATATTTGGCTTGATTAGGCCGCCAAAATGGCGCACTGCCTACATGGGTTTATTGCAGCCAGACCCCTCCATTGCAGGTTACAGAGCAATGTGACATGGGTTTAACTCCTCTGTACGTCTCAAAGCTGTTCCACCTTTATTGGTGTAATTCACTCAGTGTTTGGTCCAAATTGCAGCATAATATTTTAATATTTGGCTTAGTTATGGTGGAAACATGAGCCGCTGTATATACTAGTTTACTGCAACCAGTGTACCCCACTACCAGTCGTAAAAGCCTACGACAAGAGTTTCCTTCACAGATGTAAGTCTCAAAGCTGTTCTATATTTATTAGTGCCACTCCCCCAATAATTTGCCCAAGTTGCAGCATTATAGCCCAATATTTGGCTTGGTTAGGCCGCCAAAATGGCGCACTGCCTACATGGGTTTATTGCAGCCAGACCCCTCCATTGCAGGTTACAGAGCAATGTGACATGGGTTTAACTCCTCTGTACGTCTCAAAGCTGTTCCACCTTTATTGGTGTAATTCACTCAGTGTTTGGTCCAAATTGCAGCATAATATTTTAATATTTGGCTTAGTTATGGTGGAAACATGAGCCGCTGTATATACTAGTTTACTGCAACCAGTGTACCCCACTACCAGTCGTAAAAGCCTGCGACAAGAGTTTCCTTCACAGATGTAAGTCTCAAAGCTGTTCTATATTTATTAGTGCCACTCCCCCAATAATTTGCCCAAGTTGCAGCATTATAGCCCAATATTTGGCTTGGTTAGGCCGCCAAAATGGCGCACTGCCTACATGGGTTTATTGCAGCCAGACCCCTCCATTGCAGGTTACAGAGCAATGTGACATGGGTTTAACTCCTCTGTACGTCTCAAAGCTGTTCCACCTTTATTGGTGTAATTCACTCAGTGTTTGGTCCAAATTGCAGCATAATATTTTAATATTTGGCTTAGTTATGGTGGAAACATGAGCCGCTGTATATACTAGTTTACTGCAACCAGTGTACCCCACTACCAGTCGTAAAAGCCTGCGACAAGAGTTTCCTTCACAGATGTAAGTCTCAAAGCTGTTCTATATTTATTAGTGCCACTCCCCCAATAATTTGCCCAAGTTGCAGCATTATAGCCCAATATTTGGCTTGATTAGGCCGCCAAAATGGCGCACTGCCTACATGGGTTTATTGCAGCCAGACCCCTCCATTGCAGGTTACAGAGCAATGTGACATGGGTTTAACTCCTCTGTACGTCTCAAAGCTGTTCCACCTTTATTGGTGTAATTCACTCAGTGTTTGGTCCAAATTGCAGCATAATATTTTAATATTTGGCTTAGTTATGGTGGAAACATGAGCCGCTGTATATACTAGTTTACTGCAACCAGTGTACCCCACTACCAGTCGTAAAAGCCTACGACAAGAGTTTCCTTCACAGATGTAAGTCTCAAAGCTGTTCTATATTTATTAGTGCCACTCCCCCAATAATTTGCCCAAGTTGCAGCATTATAGCCCAATATTTGGCTTGGTTAGGCCGCCAAAATGGCGCACTGCCTACATGGGTTTATTGCAGCCAGACCCCTCCATTGCAGGTTACAGAGCAATGTGACATGGGTTTAACTCCTCTGTACGTCTCAAAGCTGTTCCACCTTTATTGGTGTAATTCACTCAGTGTTTGGTCCAAATTGCAGCATAATATTTTAATATTTGGCTTAGTTATGGTGGAAACATGAGCCGCTGTATATACTAGTTTACTGCAACCAGTGTACCCCACTACCAGTCGTAAAAGCCTGCGACAAGAGTTTCCTTCACAGATGTAAGTCTCAAAGCTGTTCTATATTTATTAGTGCCACTCCCCCAATAATTTGCCCAAGTTGCAGCATTATAGCCCAATATTTGGCTTGGTTAGGCCGCCAAAATGGCGCACTGCCTACATGGGTTTATTGCAGCCAGACCCCTCCATTGCAGGTTACAGAGCAATGTGACATGGGTTTAACTCCTCTGTACGTCTCAAAGCTGTTCCACCTTTATTGGTGTAATTCACTCAGTGTTTGGTCCAAATTGCAGCATAATATTTTAATATTTGGCTTAGTTATGGTGGAAACATGAGCCGCTGTATATACTAGTTTACTGCAACCAGTGTACCCCACTACCAGTCGTAAAAGCCTGCGACAAGAGTTTCCTTCACAGATGTAAGTCTCAAAGCTGTTCTATATTTATTAGTGCCACTCCCCCAATAATTTGCCCAAGTTGCAGCATTATAGCCCAATATTTGGCTTGATTAGGCCGCCAAAATGGCGCACTGCCTACATGGGTTTATTGCAGCCAGACCCCTCCATTGCAGGTTACAGAGCAATGTGACATGGGTTTAACTCCTCTGTACGTCTCAAAGCTGTTCCACCTTTATTGGTGTAATTCACTCAGTGTTTGGTCCAAATTGCAGCATAATATTTTAATATTTGGCTTAGTTATGGTGGAAACATGAGCCGCTGTATATACTAGTTTACTGCAACCAGTGTACCCCACTACCAGTCGTAAAAGCCTACGACAAGAGTTTCCTTCACAGATGTAAGTCTCAAAGCTGTTCTATATTTATTAGTGCCACTCCCCCAATAATTTGCCCAAGTTGCAGCATTATAGCCCAATATTTGGCTTGGTTAGGCCGCCAAAATGGCGCACTGCCTACATGGGTTTATTGCAGCCAGACCCCTCCATTGCAGGTTACAGAGCAATGTGACATGGGTTTAACTCCTCTGTACGTCTCAAAGCTGTTCCACCTTTATTGGTGTAATTCACTCAGTGTTTGGTCCAAATTGCAGCATAATATTTTAATATTTGGCTTAGTTATGGTGGAAACATGAGCCGCTGTATATACTAGTTTACTGCAACCAGTGTACTCCACTACCAGTCGTAAAAGCCTGCGACAAGAGTTTCCTTCACAGATGTAAGTCTCAAAGCTGTTCTATATTTATTAGTGCCACTCCCCCAATAATTTGCCCAAGTTGCAGCATTATAGCCCAATATTTGGCTTGGTTAGGCCGCCAAAATGGCGCACTGCCTACATGGGTTTATTGCAGCCAGACCCCTCCATTGCAGGTTACAGAGCAATGTGACATGGGTTTAACTCCTCTGTACGTCTCAAAGCTGTTCCACCTTTATTGGTGTAATTCACTCAGTGTTTGGTCCAAATTGCAGCATAATATTTTAATATTTGGCTTAGTTATGGTGGAAACATGAGCCGCTGTATATACTAGTTTACTGCAACCAGTGTACCCCACTACCAGTCGTAAAAGCCTGCGACAAGAGTTTCCTTCACAGATGTAAGTCTCAAAGCTGTTCTATATTTATTAGTGCCACTCCCCCAATAATTTGCCCAAGTTGCAGCATTATAGCCCAATATTTGGCTTGATTAGGCCGCCAAAATGGCGCACTGCCTACATGGGTTTATTGCAGCCAGACCCCTCCATTGCAGGTTACAGAGCAATGTGACATGGGTTTAACTCCTCTGTACGTCTCAAAGCTGTTCCACCTTTATTGGTGTAATTCACTCAGTGTTTGGTCCAAATTGCAGCATAATATTTTAATATTTGGCTTAGTTATGGTGGAAACATGAGCCGCTGTATATACTAGTTTACTGCAACCAGTGTACCCCACTACCAGTCGTAAAAGCCTACGACAAGAGTTTCCTTCACAGATGTAAGTCTCAAAGCTGTTCTATATTTATTAGTGCCACTCCCCCAATAATTTGCCCAAGTTGCAGCATTATAGCCCAATATTTGGCTTGGTTAGGCCGCCAAAATGGCGCACTGCCTACATGGGTTTATTGCAGCCAGACCCCTCCATTGCAGGTTACAGAGCAATGTGACATGGGTTTAACTCCTCTGTACGTCTCAAAGCTGTTCCACCTTTATTGGTGTAATTCACTCAGTGTTTGGTCCAAATTGCAGCATAATATTTTAATATTTGGCTTAGTTATGGTGGAAACATGAGCCGCTGTATATACTAGTTTACTGCAACCAGTGTACCCCACTACCAGTCGTAAAAGCCTGCGACAAGAGTTTCCTTCACAGATGTAAGTCTCAAAGCTGTTCTATATTTATTAGTGCCACTCCCCCAATAATTTGCCCAAGTTGCAGCATTATAGCCCAATATTTGGCTTGGTTAGGCCGCCAAAATGGCGCACTGCCTACATGGGTTTATTGCAGCCAGACCCCTCCATTGCAGGTTACAGAGCAATGTGACATGGGTTTAACTCCTCTGTACGTCTCAAAGCTGTTCCACCTTTATTGGTGTAATTCACTCAGTGTTTGGTCCAAATTGCAGCATAATATTTTAATATTTGGCTTAGTTATGGTGGAAACATGAGCCGCTGTATATACTAGTTTACTGCAACCAGTGTACCCCACTACCAGTCGTAAAAGCCTGCGACAAGAGTTTCCTTCACAGATGTAAGTCTCAAAGCTGTTCTATATTTATTAGTGCCACTCCCCCAATAATTTGCCCAAGTTGCAGCATTATAGCCCAATATTTGGCTTGGTTAGGCCGCCAAAATGGCGCACTGCCTACATGGGTTTATTGCAGCCAGACCCCTCCATTGCAGGTTACAGAGCAATGTGACATGGGTTTAACTCCTCTGTACGTCTCAAAGCTGTTCCACCTTTATTGGTGTAATTCACTCAGTGTTTGGTCCAAATTGCAGCATAATATTTTAATATTTGGCTTAGTTATGGTGGAAACATGAGCCGCTGTATATACTAGTTTACTGCAACCAGTGTACCCCACTACCAGTCGTAAAAGCCTACGACAAGAGTTTCCTTCACAGATGTAAGTCTCAAAGCTGTTCTATATTTATTAGTGCCACTCCCCCAATAATTTGCCCAAGTTGCAGCATTATAGCCCAATATTTGGCTTGGTTAGGCCGCCAAAATGGCGCACTGCCTACATGGGTTTATTGCAGCCAGACCCCTCCATTGCAGGTTACAGAGCAATGTGACATGGGTTTAACTCCTCTGTACGTCTCAAAGCTGTTCCACCTTTATTGGTGTAATTCACTCAGTGTTTGGTCCAAATTGCAGCATAATATTTTAATATTTGGCTTAGTTATGGTGGAAACATGAGCCGCTGTATATACTAGTTTACTGCAACCAGTGTACCCCACTACCAGTCGTAAAAGCCTGCGACAAGAGTTTCCTTCACAGATGTAAGTCTCAAAGCTGTTCTATATTTATTAGTGCCACTCCCCCAATAATTTGCCCAAGTTGCAGCATTATAGCCCAATATTTGGCTTGGTTAGGCCGCCAAAATGGCGCACTGCCTACATGGGTTTATTGCAGCCAGACCCCTCCATTGCAGGTTACAGAGCAATGTGACATGGGTTTAACTCCTCTGTACGTCTCAAAGCTGTTCCACCTTTATTGGTGTAATTCACTCAGTGTTTGGTCCAAATTGCAGCATAATATTTTAATATTTGGCTTAGTTATGGTGGAAACATGAGCCGCTGTATATACTAGTTTACTGCAACCAGTGTACCCCACTACCAGTCGTAAAAGCCTGCGACAAGAGTTTCCTTCACAGATGTAAGTCTCAAAGCTGTTCTATATTTATTAGTGCCACTCCCCCAATAATTTGCCCAAGTTGCAGCATTATAGCCCAATATTTGGCTTGATTAGGCCGCCAAAATGGCGCACTGCCTACATGGGTTTATTGCAGCCAGACCCCTCCATTGCAGGTTACAGAGCAATGTGACATGGGTTTAACTCCTCTGTACGTCTCAAAGCTGTTCCACCTTTATTGGTGTAATTCACTCAGTGTTTGGTCCAAATTGCAGCATAATATTTTAATATTTGGCTTAGTTATGGTGGAAACATGAGCCGCTGTATATACTAGTTTACTGCAACCAGTGTACCCCACTACCAGTCGTAAAAGCCTACGACAAGAGTTTCCTTCACAGATGTAAGTCTCAAAGCTGTTCTATATTTATTAGTGCCACTCCCCCAATAATTTGCCCAAGTTGCAGCATTATAGCCCAATATTTGGCTTGGTTAGGCCGCCAAAATGGCGCACTGCCTACATGGGTTTATTGCAGCCAGACCCCTCCATTGCAGGTTACAGAGCAATGTGACATGGGTTTAACTCCTCTGTACGTCTCAAAGCTGTTCCACCTTTATTGGTGTAATTCACTCAGTGTTTGGTCCAAATTGCAGCATAATATTTTAATATTTGGCTTAGTTATGGTGGAAACATGAGCCGCTGTATATACTAGTTTACTGCAACCAGTGTACCCCACTACCAGTCGTAAAAGCCTGCGACAAGAGTTTCCTTCACAGATGTAAGTCTCAAAGCTGTTCTATATTTATTAGTGCCACTCCCCCAATAATTTGCCCAAGTTGCAGCATTATAGCCCAATATTTGGCTTGGTTAGGCCGCCAAAATGGCGCACTGCCTACATGGGTTTATTGCAGCCAGACCCCTCCATTGCAGGTTACAGAGCAATGTGACATGGGTTTAACTCCTCTGTACGTCTCAAAGCTGTTCCACCTTTATTGGTGTAATTCACTCAGTGTTTGGTCCAAATTGCAGCATAATATTTTAATATTTGGCTTAGTTATGGTGGAAACATGAGCCGCTGTATATACTAGTTTACTGCAACCAGTGTACCCCACTACCAGTCGTAAAAGCCTGCGACAAGAGTTTCCTTCACAGATGTAAGTCTCAAAGCTGTTCTATATTTATTAGTGCCACTCCCCCAATAATTTGCCCAAGTTGCAGCATTATAGCCCAATATTTGGCTTGGTTAGGCCGCCAAAATGGCGCACTGCCTACATGGGTTTATTGCAGCCAGACCCCTCCATTGCAGGTTACAGAGCAATGTGACATGGGTTTAACTCCTCTGTACGTCTCAAAGCTGTTCCACCTTTATTGGTGTAATTCACTCAGTGTTTGGTCCAAATTGCAGCATAATATTTTAATATTTGGCTTAGTTATGGTGGAAACATGAGCCGCTGTATATACTAGTTTACTGCAACCAGTGTACCCCACTACCAGTCGTAAAAGCCTGCGACAAGAGTTTCCTTCACAGATGTAAGTCTCAAAGCTGTTCTATATTTATTAGTGCCACTCCCCCAATAATTTGCCCAAGTTGCAGCATTATAGCCCAATATTTGGCTTGGTTAGGCCGCCAAAATGGCGCACTGCCTACATGGGTTTATTGCAGCCAGACCCCTCCATTGCAGGTTACAGAGCAATGTGACATGGGTTTAACTCCTCTGTACGTCTCAAAGCTGTTCCACCTTTATTGGTGTAATTCACTCAGTGTTTGGTCCAAATTGCAGCATAATATTTTAATATTTGGCTTAGTTATGGTGGAAACATGAGCCGCTGTATATACTAGTTTACTGCAACCAGTGTACCCCACTACCAGTCGTAAAAGCCTGCGACAAGAGTTTCCTTCACAGATGTAAGTCTCAAAGCTGTTCTATATTTATTAGTGCCACTCCCCCAATAATTTGCCCAAGTTGCAGCATTATAGCCCAATATTTGGCTTGGTTAGGCCGCCAAAATGGCGCACTGCCTACATGGGTTTATTGCAGCCAGACCCCTCCATTGCAGGTTACAGAGCAATGTGACATGGGTTTAACTCCTCTGTACGTCTCAAAGCTGTTCCACCTTTATTGGTGTAATTCACTCAGTGTTTGGTCCAAATTGCAGCATAATATTTTAATATTTGGCTTAGTTATGGTGGAAACATGAGCCGCTGTATATACTAGTTTACTGCAACCAGTGTACCCCACTACCAGTCGTAAAAGCCTGCGACAAGAGTTTCCTTCACAGATGTAAGTCTCAAAGCTGTTCTATATTTATTAGTGCCACTCCCCCAATAATTTGCCCAAGTTGCAGCATTATAGCCCAATATTTGGCTTGATTAGGCCGCCAAAATGGCGCACTGCCTACATGGGTTTATTGCAGCCAGACCCCTCCATTGCAGGTTACAGAGCAATGTGACATGGGTTTAACTCCTCTGTACGTCTCAAAGCTGTTCCACCTTTATTGGTGTAATTCACTCAGTGTTTGGTCCAAATTGCAGCATAATATTTTAATATTTGGCTTAGTTATGGTGGAAACATGAGCCGCTGTATATACTAGTTTACTGCAACCAGTGTACCCCACTACCAGTCGTAAAAGCCTACGACAAGAGTTTCCTTCACAGATGTAAGTCTCAAAGCTGTTCTATATTTATTAGTGCCACTCCCCCAATAATTTGCCCAAGTTGCAGCATTATAGCCCAATATTTGGCTTGGTTAGGCCGCCAAAATGGCGCACTGCCTACATGGGTTTATTGCAGCCAGACCCCTCCATTGCAGGTTACAGAGCAATGTGACATGGGTTTAACTCCTCTGTACGTCTCAAAGCTGTTCCACCTTTATTGGTGTAATTCACTCAGTGTTTGGTCCAAATTGCAGCATAATATTTTAATATTTGGCTTAGTTATGGTGGAAACATGAGCCGCTGTATATACTAGTTTACTGCAACCAGTGTACCCCACTACCAGTCGTAAAAGCCTGCGACAAGAGTTTCCTTCACAGATGTAAGTCTCAAAGCTGTTCTATATTTATTAGTGCCACTCCCCCAATAATTTGCCCAAGTTGCAGCATTATAGCCCAATATTTGGCTTGGTTAGGCCGCCAAAATGGCGCACTGCCTACATGGGTTTATTGCAGCCAGACCCCTCCATTGCAGGTTACAGAGCAATGTGACATGGGTTTAACTCCTCTGTACGTCTCAAAGCTGTTCCACCTTTATTGGTGTAATTCACTCAGTGTTTGGTCCAAATTGCAGCATAATATTTTAATATTTGGCTTAGTTATGGTGGAAACATGAGCCGCTGTATATACTAGTTTACTGCAACCAGTGTACCCCACTACCAGTCGTAAAAGCCTGCGACAAGAGTTTCCTTCACAGATGTAAGTCTCAAAGCTGTTCTATATTTATTAGTGCCACTCCCCCAATAATTTGCCCAAGTTGCAGCATTATAGCCCAATATTTGGCTTGGTTAGGCCGCCAAAATGGCGCACTGCCTACATGGGTTTATTGCAGCCAGACCCCTCCATTGCAGGTTACAGAGCAATGTGACATGGGTTTAACTCCTCTGTACGTCTCAAAGCTGTTCCACCTTTATTGGTGTAATTCACTCAGTATTTGGTCCAAATTGCAGCATAATATTTTAATATTTGGCTTAGTTATGGTGGAAACATGAGCCGCTGTATATACTAGTTTACTGCAACCAGTGTACCCCACTACCAGTCGTAAAAGCCTGCGACAAGAGTTTCCTTCACAGATGTAAGTCTCAAAGCTGTTCTATATTTATTAGTGCCACTCCCCCAATAATTTGCCCAAGTTGCAGCATTATAGCCCAATATTTGGCTTGATTAGGCCGCCAAAATGGCGCACTGCCTACATGGGTTTATTGCAGCCAGACCCCTCCATTGCAGGTTACAGAGCAATGTGACATGGGTTTAACTCCTCTGTACGTCTCAAAGCTGTTCCACCTTTATTGGTGTAATTCACTCAGTGTTTGGTCCAAATTGCAGCATAATATTTTAATATTTGGCTTAGTTATGGTGGAAACATGAGCCGCTGTATATACTAGTTTACTGCAACCAGTGTACCCCACTACCAGTCGTAAAAGCCTACGACAAGAGTTTCCTTCACAGATGTAAGTCTCAAAGCTGTTCTATATTTATTAGTGCCACTCCCCCAATAATTTGCCCAAGTTGCAGCATTATAGCCCAATATTTGGCTTGGTTAGGCCGCCAAAATGGCGCACTGCCTACATGGGTTTATTGCAGCCAGACCCCTCCATTGCAGGTTACAGAGCAATGTGACATGGGTTTAACTCCTCTGTACGTCTCAAAGCTGTTCCACCTTTATTGGTGTAATTCACTCAGTGTTTGGTCCAAATTGCAGCATAATATTTTAATATTTGGCTTAGTTATGGTGGAAACATGAGCCGCTGTATATACTAGTTTACTGCAACCAGTGTACCCCACTACCAGTCGTAAAAGCCTGCGACAAGAGTTTCCTTCACAGATGTAAGTCTCAAAGCTGTTCTATATTTATTAGTGCCACTCCCCCAATAATTTGCCCAAGTTGCAGCATTATAGCCCAATATTTGGCTTGGTTAGGCCGCCAAAATGGCGCACTGCCTACATGGGTTTATTGCAGCCAGACCCCTCCATTGCAGGTTACAGAGCAATGTGACATGGGTTTAACTCCTCTGTACGTCTCAAAGCTGTTCCACCTTTATTGGTGTAATTCACTCAGTGTTTGGTCCAAATTGCAGCATAATATTTTAATATTTGGCTTAGTTATGGTGGAAACATGAGCCGCTGTATATACTAGTTTACTGCAACCAGTGTACCCCACTACCAGTCGTAAAAGCCTGCGACAAGAGTTTCCTTCTCAGATGTAAGTCTCAAAGCTGTTCTATATTTATTAGTGCCACTCCCCCAATAATTTGCCCAAGTTGCAGCATTATAGCCCAATATTTGGCTTGGTTAGGCCGCCAAAATGGCGCACTGCCTACATGGGTTTATTGCAGCCAGACCCCTCCATTGCAGGTTACAGAGCAATGTGACATGGGTTTAACTCCTCTGTACGTCTCAAAGCTGTTCCACCTTTATTGGTGTAATTCACTCAGTGTTTGGTCCAAATTGCAGCATAATATTTTAATATTTGGCTTAGTTATGGTGGAAACATGAGCCGCTGTATATACTAGTTTACTGCAACCAGTGTACCCCACTACCAGTCGTAAAAGCCTGCGACAAGAGTTTCCTTCACAGATGTAAGTCTCAAAGCTGTTCTATATTTATTAGTGCCACTCCCCCAATAATTTGCCCAAGTTGCAGCATTATAGCCCAATATTTGGCTTGGTTAGGCCGCCAAAATGGCGCACTGCCTACATGGGTTTATTGCAGCCAGACCCCTCCATTGCAGGTTACAGAGCAATGTGACATGGGTTTAACTCCTCTGTACGTCTCAAAGCTGTTCCACCTTTATTGGTGTAATTCACTCAGTGTTTGGTCCAAATTGCAGCATAATATTTTAATATTTGGCTTAGTTATGGTGGAAACATGAGCCGCTGTATATACTAGTTTACTGCAACCAGTGTACCCCACTACCAGTCGTAAAAGCCTGCGACAAGAGTTTCCTTCACAGATGTAAGTCTCAAAGCTGTTCTATATTTATTAGTGCCACTCCCCCAATAATTTGCCCAAGTTGCAGCATTATAGCCCAATATTTGGCTTGGTTAGGCCGCCAAAATGGCGCACTGCCTACATGGGTTTATTGCAGCCAGACCCCTCCATTGCAGGTTACAGAGCAATGTGACATGGGTTTAACTCCTCTGTACGTCTCAAAGCTGTTCCACCTTTATTGGTGTAATTCACTCAGTGTTTGGTCCAAATTGCAGCATAATATTTTAATATTTGGCTTAGTTATGGTGGAAACATGAGCCGCTGTATATACTAGTTTACTGCAACCAGTGTACCCCACTACCAGTCGTAAAAGCCTGCGACAAGAGTTTCCTTCACAGATGTAAGTCTCAAAGCTGTTCTATATTTATTAGTGCCACTCCCCCAATAATTTGCCCAAGTTGCAGCATTATAGCCCAATATTTGGCTTGGTTAGGCCGCCAAAATGGCGCACTGCCTACATGGGTTTATTGCAGCCAGACCCCTCCATTGCAGGTTACAGAGCAATGTGACATGGGTTTAACTCCTCTGTACGTCTCAAAGCTGTTCCACCTTTATTGGTGTAATTCACTCAGTGTTTGGTCCAAATTGCAGCATAATATTTTAATATTTGGCTTAGTTATGGTGGAAACATGAGCCGCTGTATATACTAGTTTACTGCAACCAGTGTACCCCACTACCAGTCGTAAAAGCCTGCGACAAGAGTTTCCTTCACAGATGTAAGTCTCAAAGCTGTTCTATATTTATTAGTGCCACTCCCCCAATAATTTGCCCAAGTTGCAGCATTATAGCCCAATATTTGGCTTGGTTAGGCCGCCAAAATGGCGCACTGCCTACATGGGTTTATTGCAGCCAGACCCCTCCATTGCAGGTTACAGAGCAATGTGACATGGGTTTAACTCCTCTGTACGTCTCAAAGCTGTTCCACCTTTATTGGTGTAATTCACTCAGTATTTGGTCCAAATTGCAGCATAATATTTTAATATTTGGCTTAGTTATGGTGGAAACATGAGCCGCTGTATATACTAGTTTACTGCAACCAGTGTACCCCACTACCAGTCGTAAAAGCCTGCGACAAGAGTTTCCTTCACAGATGTAAGTCTCAAAGCTGTTCTATATTTATTAGTGCCACTCCCCCAATAATTTGCCCAAGTTGCAGCATTATAGCCCAATATTTGGCTTGATTAGGCCGCCAAAATGGCGCACTGCCTACATGGGTTTATTGCAGCCAGACCCCTCCATTGCAGGTTACAGAGCAATGTGACATGGGTTTAACTCCTCTGTACGTCTCAAAGCTGTTCCACCTTTATTGGTGTAATTCACTCAGTGTTTGGTCCAAATTGCAGCATAATATTTTAATATTTGGCTTAGTTATGGTGGAAACATGAGCCGCTGTATATACTAGTTTACTGCAACCAGTGTACCCCACTACCAGTCGTAAAAGCCTACGACAAGAGTTTCCTTCACAGATGTAAGTCTCAAAGCTGTTCTATATTTATTAGTGCCACTCCCCCAATAATTTGCCCAAGTTGCAGCATTATAGCCCAATATTTGGCTTGGTTAGGCCGCCAAAATGGCGCACTGCCTACATGGGTTTATTGCAGCCAGACCCCTCCATTGCAGGTTACAGAGCAATGTGACATGGGTTTAACTCCTCTGTACGTCTCAAAGCTGTTCCACCTTTATTGGTGTAATTCACTCAGTGTTTGGTCCAAATTGCAGCATAATATTTTAATATTTGGCTTAGTTATGGTGGAAACATGAGCCGCTGTATATACTAGTTTACTGCAACCAGTGTACCCCACTACCAGTCGTAAAAGCCTGCGACAAGAGTTTCCTTCACAGATGTAAGTCTCAAAGCTGTTCTATATTTATTAGTGCCACTCCCCCAATAATTTGCCCAAGTTGCAGCATTATAGCCCAATATTTGGCTTGGTTAGGCCGCCAAAATGGCGCACTGCCTACATGGGTTTATTGCAGCCAGACCCCTCCATTGCAGGTTACAGAGCAATGTGACATGGGTTTAACTCCTCTGTACGTCTCAAAGCTGTTCCACCTTTATTGGTGTAATTCACTCAGTGTTTGGTCCAAATTGCAGCATAATATTTTAATATTTGGCTTAGTTATGGTGGAAACATGAGCCGCTGTATATACTAGTTTACTGCAACCAGTGTACCCCACTACCAGTCGTAAAAGCCTGCGACAAGAGTTTCCTTCACAGATGTAAGTCTCAAAGCTGTTCTATATTTATTAGTGCCACTCCCCCAATAATTTGCCCAAGTTGCAGCATTATAGCCCAATATTTGGCTTGGTTAGGCCGCCAAAATGGCGCACTGCCTACATGGGTTTATTGCAGCCAGACCCCTCCATTGCAGGTTACAGAGCAATGTGACATGGGTTTAACTCCTCTGTACGTCTCAAAGCTGTTCCACCTTTATTGGTGTAATTCACTCAGTGTTTGGTCCAAATTGCAGCATAATATTTTAATATTTGGCTTAGTTATGGTGGAAACATGAGCCGCTGTATATACTAGTTTACTGCAACCAGTGTACCCCACTACCAGTCGTAAAAGCCTGCGACAAGAGTTTCCTTCACAGATGTAAGTCTCAAAGCTGTTCTATATTTATTAGTGCCACTCCCCCAATAATTTGCCCAAGTTGCAGCATTATAGCCCAATATTTGGCTTGGTTAGGCCGCCAAAATGGCGCACTGCCTACATGGGTTTATTGCAGCCAGACCCCTCCATTGCAGGTTACAGAGCAATGTGACATGGGTTTAACTCCTCTGTACGTCTCAAAGCTGTTCCACCTTTATTGGTGTAATTCACTCAGTATTTGGTCCAAATTGCAGCATAATATTTTAATATTTGGCTTAGTTATGGTGGAAACATGAGCCGCTGTATATACTAGTTTACTGCAACCAGTGTACCCCACTACCAGTCGTAAAAGCCTGCGACAAGAGTTTCCTTCACAGATGTAAGTCTCAAAGCTGTTCTATATTTATTAGTGCCACTCCCCCAATAATTTGCCCAAGTTGCAGCATTATAGCCCAATATTTGGCTTGATTAGGCCGCCAAAATGGCGCACTGCCTACATGGGTTTATTGCAGCCAGACCCCTCCATTGCAGGTTACAGAGCAATGTGACATGGGTTTAACTCCTCTGTACGTCTCAAAGCTGTTCCACCTTTATTGGTGTAATTCACTCAGTGTTTGGTCCAAATTGCAGCATAATATTTTAATATTTGGCTTAGTTATGGTGGAAACATGAGCCGCTGTATATACTAGTTTACTGCAACCAGTGTACCCCACTACCAGTCGTAAAAGCCTACGACAAGAGTTTCCTTCACAGATGTAAGTCTCAAAGCTGTTCTATATTTATTAGTGCCACTCCCCCAATAATTTGCCCAAGTTGCAGCATTATAGCCCAATATTTGGCTTGGTTAGGCCGCCAAAATGGCGCACTGCCTACATGGGTTTATTGCAGCCAGACCCCTCCATTGCAGGTTACAGAGCAATGTGACATGGGTTTAACTCCTCTGTACGTCTCAAAGCTGTTCCACCTTTATTGGTGTAATTCACTCAGTGTTTGGTCCAAATTGCAGCATAATATTTTAATATTTGGCTTAGTTATGGTGGAAACATGAGCCGCTGTATATACTAGTTTACTGCAACCAGTGTACCCCACTACCAGTCGTAAAAGCCTGCGACAAGAGTTTCCTTCACAGATGTAAGTCTCAAAGCTGTTCTATATTTATTAGTGCCACTCCCCCAATAATTTGCCCAAGTTGCAGCATTATAGCCCAATATTTGGCTTGGTTAGGCCGCCAAAATGGCGCACTGCCTACATGGGTTTATTGCAGCCAGACCCCTCCATTGCAGGTTACAGAGCAATGTGACATGGGTTTAACTCCTCTGTACGTCTCAAAGCTGTTCCACCTTTATTGGTGTAATTCACTCAGTGTTTGGTCCAAATTGCAGCATAATATTTTAATATTTGGCTTAGTTATGGTGGAAACATGAGCCGCTGTATATACTAGTTTACTGCAACCAGTGTACCCCACTACCAGTCGTAAAAGCCTGCGACAAGAGTTTCCTTCACAGATGTAAGTCTCAAAGCTGTTCTATATTTATTAGTGCCACTCCCCCAATAATTTGCCCAAGTTGCAGCATTATAGCCCAATATTTGGCTTGGTTAGGCCGCCAAAATGGCGCACTGCCTACATGGGTTTATTGCAGCCAGACCCCTCCATTGCAGGTTACAGAGCAATGTGACATGGGTTTAACTCCTCTGTACGTCTCAAAGCTGTTCCACCTTTATTGGTGTAATTCACTCAGTGTTTGGTCCAAATTGCAGCATAATATTTTAATATTTGGCTTAGTTATGGTGGAAACATGAGCCGCTGTATATACTAGTTTACTGCAACCAGTGTACCCCACTACCAGTCGTAAAAGCCTGCGACAAGAGTTTCCTTCACAGATGTAAGTCTCAAAGCTGTTCTATATTTATTAGTGCCACTCCCCCAATAATTTGCCCAAGTTGCAGCATTATAGCCCAATATTTGGCTTGGTTAGGCCGCCAAAATGGCGCACTGCCTACATGGGTTTATTGCAGCCAGACCCCTCCATTGCAGGTTACAGAGCAATGTGACATGGGTTTAACTCCTCTGTACGTCTCAAAGCTGTTCCACCTTTATTGGTGTAATTCACTCAGTGTTTGGTCCAAATTGCAGCATAATATTTTAATATTTGGCTTAGTTATGGTGGAAACATGAGCCGCTGTATATACTAGTTTACTGCAACCAGTGTACCCCACTACCAGTCGTAAAAGCCTGCGACAAGAGTTTCCTTCACAGATGTAAGTCTCAAAGCTGTTCTATATTTATTAGTGCCACTCCCCCAATAATTTGCCCAAGTTGCAGCATTATAGCCCAATATTTGGCTTGGTTAGGCCGCCAAAATGGCGCACTGCCTACATGGGTTTATTGCAGCCAGACCCCTCCATTGCAGGTTACAGAGCAATGTGACATGGGTTTAACTCCTCTGTACGTCTCAAAGCTGTTCCACCTTTATTGGTGTAATTCACTCAGTGTTTGGTCCAAATTGCAGCATAATATTTTAATATTTGGCTTAGTTATGGTGGAAACATGAGCCGCTGTATATACTAGTTTACTGCAACCAGTGTACCCCACTACCAGTCGTAAAAGCCTGCGACAAGAGTTTCCTTCACAGATGTAAGTCTCAAAGCTGTTCTATATTTATTAGTGCCACTCCCCCAATAATTTGCCCAAGTTGCAGCATTATAGCCCAATATTTGGCTTGGTTAGGCCGCCAAAATGGCGCACTGCCTACATGGGTTTATTGCAGCCAGACCCCTCCATTGCAGGTTACAGAGCAATGTGACATGGGTTTAACTCCTCTGTACGTCTCAAAGCTGTTCCACCTTTATTGGTGTAATTCACTCAGTGTTTGGTCCAAATTGCAGCATAATATTTTAATATTTGGCTTAGTTATGGTGGAAACATGAGCCGCTGTATATACTAGTTTACTGCAACCAGTGTACCCCACTACCAGTCGTAAAAGCCTGCGACAAGAGTTTCCTTCACAGATGTAAGTCTCAAAGCTGTTCTATATTTATTAGTGCCACTCCCCCAATAATTTGCCCAAGTTGCAGCATTATAGCCCAATATTTGGCTTGGTTAGGCCGCCAAAATGGCGCACTGCCTACATGGGTTTATTGCAGCCAGACCCCTCCATTGCAGGTTACAGAGCAATGTGACATGGGTTTAACTCCTCTGTACGTCTCAAAGCTGTTCCACCTTTATTGGTGTAATTCACTCAGTGTTTGGTCCAAATTGCAGCATAATATTTTAATATTTGGCTTAGTTATGGTGGAAACATGAGCCGCTGTATATACTAGTTTACTGCAACCAGTGTACCCCACTACCAGTCGTAAAAGCCTGCGACAAGAGTTTCCTTCACAGATGTAAGTCTCAAAGCTGTTCTATATTTATTAGTGCCACTCCCCCAATAATTTGCCCAAGTTGCAGCATTATAGCCCAATATTTGGCTTGGTTAGGCCGCCAAAATGGCGCACTGCCTACATGGGTTTATTGCAGCCAGACCCCTCCATTGCAGGTTACAGAGCAATGTGACATGGGTTTAACTCCTCTGTACGTCTCAAAGCTGTTCCACCTTTATTGGTGTAATTCACTCAGTGTTTGGTCCAAATTGCAGCATAATATTTTAATATTTGGCTTAGTTATGGTGGAAACATGAGCCGCTGTATATACTAGTTTACTGCAACCAGTGTACCCCACTACCAGTCGTAAAAGCCTGCGACAAGAGTTTCCTTCACAGATGTAAGTCTCAAAGCTGTTCTATATTTATTAGTGCCACTCCCCCAATAATTTGCCCAAGTTGCAGCATTATAGCCCAATATTTGGCTTGGTTAGGCCGCCAAAATGGCGCACTGCCTACATGGGTTTATTGCAGCCAGACCCCTCCATTGCAGGTTACAGAGCAATGTGACATGGGTTTAACTCCTCTGTACGTCTCAAAGCTGTTCCACCTTTATTGGTGTAATTCACTCAGTGTTTGGTCCAAATTGCAGCATAATATTTTAATATTTGGCTTAGTTATGGTGGAAACATGAGCCGCTGTATATACTAGTTTACTGCAACCAGTGTACCCCACTACCAGTCGTAAAAGCCTGCGACAAGAGTTTCCTTCACAGATGTAAGTCTCAAAGCTGTTCTATATTTATTAGTGCCACTCCCCCAATAATTTGCCCAAGTTGCAGCATTATAGCCCAATATTTGGCTTGGTTAGGCCGCCAAAATGGCGCACTGCCTACATGGGTTTATTGCAGCCAGACCCCTCCATTGCAGGTTACAGAGCAATGTGACATGGGTTTAACTCCTCTGTACGTCTCAAAGCTGTTCCACCTTTATTGGTGTAATTCACTCAGTGTTTGGTCCAAATTGCAGCATAATATTTTAATATTTGGCTTAGTTATGGTGGAAACATGAGCCGCTGTATATACTAGTTTACTGCAACCAGTGTACCCCACTACCAGTCGTAAAAGCCTGCGACAAGAGTTTCCTTCACAGATGTAAGTCTCAAAGCTGTTCTATATTTATTAGTGCCACTCCCCCAATAATTTGCCCAAGTTGCAGCATTATAGCCCAATATTTGGCTTGGTTAGGCCGCCAAAATGGCGCACTGCCTACATGGGTTTATTGCAGCCAGACCCCTCCATTGCAGGTTACAGAGCAATGTGACATGGGTTTAACTCCTCTGTACGTCTCAAAGCTGTTCCACCTTTATTGGTGTAATTCACTCAGTGTTTGGTCCAAATTGCAGCATAATATTTTAATATTTGGCTTAGTTATGGTGGAAACATGAGCCGCTGTATATACTAGTTTACTGCAACCAGTGTACCCCACTACCAGTCGTAAAAGCCTGCGACAAGAGTTTCCTTCACAGATGTAAGTCTCAAAGCTGTTCTATATTTATTAGTGCCACTCCCCCAATAATTTGCCCAAGTTGCAGCATTATAGCCCAATATTTGGCTTGGTTAGGCCGCCAAAATGGCGCACTGCCTACATGGGTTTATTGCAGCCAGACCCCTCCATTGCAGGTTACAGAGCAATGTGACATGGGTTTAACTCCTCTGTACGTCTCAAAGCTGTTCCACCTTTATTGGTGTAATTCACTCAGTGTTTGGTCCAAATTGCAGCATAATATTTTAATATTTGGCTTAGTTATGGTGGAAACATGAGCCGCTGTATATACTAGTTTACTGCAACCAGTGTACCCCACTACCAGTCGTAAAAGCCTGCGACAAGAGTTTCCTTCACAGATGTAAGTCTCAAAGCTGTTCTATATTTATTAGTGCCACTCCCCCAATAATTTGCCCAAGTTGCAGCATTATAGCCCAATATTTGGCTTGGTTAGGCCGCCAAAATGGCGCACTGCCTACATGGGTTTATTGCAGCCAGACCCCTCCATTGCAGGTTACAGAGCAATGTGACATGGGTTTAACTCCTCTGTACGTCTCAAAGCTGTTCCACCTTTATTGGTGTAATTCACTCAGTGTTTGGTCCAAATTGCAGCATAATATTTTAATATTTGGCTTAGTTATGGTGGAAACATGAGCCGCTGTATATACTAGTTTACTGCAACCAGTGTACCCCACTACCAGTCGTAAAAGCCTGCGACAAGAGTTTCCTTCACAGATGTAAGTCTCAAAGCTGTTCTATATTTATTAGTGCCACTCCCCCAATAATTTGCCCAAGTTGCAGCATTATAGCCCAATATTTGGCTTGGTTAGGCCGCCAAAATGGCGCACTGCCTACATGGGTTTATTGCAGCCAGACCCCTCCATTGCAGGTTACAGAGCAATGTGACATGGGTTTAACTCCTCTGTACGTCTCAAAGCTGTTCCACCTTTATTGGTGTAATTCACTCAGTGTTTGGTCCAAATTGCAGCATAATATTTTAATATTTGGCTTAGTTATGGTGGAAACATGAGCCGCTGTATATACTAGTTTACTGCAACCAGTGTACCCCACTACCAGTCGTAAAAGCCTGCGACAAGAGTTTCCTTCACAGATGTAAGTCTCAAAGCTGTTCTATATTTATTAGTGCCACTCCCCCAATAATTTGCCCAAGTTGCAGCATTATAGCCCAATATTTGGCTTGGTTAGGCCGCCAAAATGGCGCACTGCCTACATGGGTTTATTGCAGCCAGACCCCTCCATTGCAGGTTACAGAGCAATGTGACATGGGTTTAACTCCTCTGTACGTCTCAAAGCTGTTCCACCTTTATTGGTGTAATTCACTCAGTGTTTGGTCCAAATTGCAGCATAATATTTTAATATTTGGCTTAGTTATGGTGGAAACATGAGCCGCTGTATATACTAGTTTACTGCAACCAGTGTACCCCACTACCAGTCGTAAAAGCCTGCGACAAGAGTTTCCTTCACAGATGTAAGTCTCAAAGCTGTTCTATATTTATTAGTGCCACTCCCCCAATAATTTGCCCAAGTTGCAGCATTATAGCCCAATATTTGGCTTGGTTAGGCCGCCAAAATGGCGCACTGCCTACATGGGTTTATTGCAGCCAGACCCCTCCATTGCAGGTTACAGAGCAATGTGACATGGGTTTAACTCCTCTGTACGTCTCAAAGCTGTTCCACCTTTATTGGTGTAATTCACTCAGTGTTTGGTCCAAATTGCAGCATAATATTTTAATATTTGGCTTAGTTATGGTGGAAACATGAGCCGCTGTATATACTAGTTTACTGCAACCAGTGTACCCCACTACCAGTCGTAAAAGCCTGCGACAAGAGTTTCCTTCACAGATGTAAGTCTCAAAGCTGTTCTATATTTATTAGTGCCACTCCCCCAATAATTTGCCCAAGTTGCAGCATTATAGCCCAATATTTGGCTTGGTTAGGCCGCCAAAATGGCGCACTGCCTACATGGGTTTATTGCAGCCAGACCCCTCCATTGCAGGTTACAGAGCAATGTGACATGGGTTTAACTCCTCTGTACGTCTCAAAGCTGTTCCACCTTTATTGGTGTAATTCACTCAGTGTTTGGTCCAAATTGCAGCATAATATTTTAATATTTGGCTTAGTTATGGTGGAAACATGAGCCGCTGTATATACTAGTTTACTGCAACCAGTGTACCCCACTACCAGTCGTAAAAGCCTGCGACAAGAGTTTCCTTCACAGATGTAAGTCTCAAAGCTGTTCTATATTTATTAGTGCCACTCCCCCAATAATTTGCCCAAGTTGCAGCATTATAGCCCAATATTTGGCTTGGTTAGGCCGCCAAAATGGCGCACTGCCTACATGGGTTTATTGCAGCCAGACCCCTCCATTGCAGGTTACAGAGCAATGTGACATGGGTTTAACTCCTCTGTACGTCTCAAAGCTGTTCCACCTTTATTGGTGTAATTCACTCAGTGTTTGGTCCAAATTGCAGCATAATATTTTAATATTTGGCTTAGTTATGGTGGAAACATGAGCCGCTGTATATACTAGTTTACTGCAACCAGTGTACCCCACTACCAGTCGTAAAAGCCTGCGACAAGAGTTTCCTTCACAGATGTAAGTCTCAAAGCTGTTCTATATTTATTAGTGCCACTCCCCCAATAATTTGCCCAAGTTGCAGCATTATAGCCCAATATTTGGCTTGGTTAGGCCGCCAAAATGGCGCACTGCCTACATGGGTTTATTGCAGCCAGACCCCTCCATTGCAGGTTACAGAGCAATGTGACATGGGTTTAACTCCTCTGTACGTCTCAAAGCTGTTCCACCTTTATTGGTGTAATTCACTCAGTGTTTGGTCCAAATTGCAGCATAATATTTTAATATTTGGCTTAGTTATGGTGGAAACATGAGCCGCTGTATATACTAGTTTACTGCAACCAGTGTACCCCACTACCAGTCGTAAAAGCCTGCGACAAGAGTTTCCTTCACAGATGTAAGTCTCAAAGCTGTTCTATATTTATTAGTGCCACTCCCCCAATAATTTGCCCAAGTTGCAGCATTATAGCCCAATATTTGGCTTGGTTAGGCCGCCAAAATGGCGCACTGCCTACATGGGTTTATTGCAGCCAGACCCCTCCATTGCAGGTTACAGAGCAATGTGACATGGGTTTAACTCCTCTGTACGTCTCAAAGCTGTTCCACCTTTATTGGTGTAATTCACTCAGTGTTTGGTCCAAATTGCAGCATAATATTTTAATATTTGGCTTAGTTATGGTGGAAACATGAGCCGCTGTATATACTAGTTTACTGCAACCAGTGTACCCCACTACCAGTCGTAAAAGCCTGCGACAAGAGTTTCCTTCACAGATGTAAGTCTCAAAGCTGTTCTATATTTATTAGTGCCACTCCCCCAATAATTTGCCCAAGTTGCAGCATTATAGCCCAATATTTGGCTTGGTTAGGCCGCCAAAATGGCGCACTGCCTACATGGGTTTATTGCAGCCAGACCCCTCCATTGCAGGTTACAGAGCAATGTGACATGGGTTTAACTCCTCTGTACGTCTCAAAGCTGTTCCACCTTTATTGGTGTAATTCACTCAGTGTTTGGTCCAAATTGCAGCATAATATTTTAATATTTGGCTTAGTTATGGTGGAAACATGAGCCGCTGTATATACTAGTTTACTGCAACCAGTGTACCCCACTACCAGTCGTAAAAGCCTGCGACAAGAGTTTCCTTCACAGATGTAAGTCTCAAAGCTGTTCTATATTTATTAGTGCCACTCCCCCAATAATTTGCCCAAGTTGCAGCATTATAGCCCAATATTTGGCTTGGTTAGGCCGCCAAAATGGCGCACTGCCTACATGGGTTTATTGCAGCCAGACCCCTCCATTGCAGGTTACAGAGCAATGTGACATGGGTTTAACTCCTCTGTACGTCTCAAAGCTGTTCCACCTTTATTGGTGTAATTCACTCAGTGTTTGGTCCAAATTGCAGCATAATATTTTAATATTTGGCTTAGTTATGGTGGAAACATGAGCCGCTGTATATACTAGTTTACTGCAACCAGTGTACCCCACTACCAGTCGTAAAAGCCTGCGACAAGAGTTTCCTTCACAGATGTAAGTCTCAAAGCTGTTCTATATTTATTAGTGCCACTCCCCCAATAATTTGCCCAAGTTGCAGCATTATAGCCCAATATTTGGCTTGGTTAGGCCGCCAAAATGGCGCACTGCCTACATGGGTTTATTGCAGCCAGACCCCTCCATTGTAGGTTACAGAGCAATGTGACATGGGTTTAACTCCTCTGTACGTCTCAAAGCTGTTCCACCTTTATTGGTGTAATTCACTCAGTGTTTGGTCCAAATTGCAGCATAATATTTTAATATTTGGCTTAGTTATGGTGGAAACATGAGCCGCTGTATATACTAGTTTACTGCAACCAGTGTACCCCACTACCAGTCGTAAAAGCCTGCGACAAGAGTTTCCTTCACAGATGTAAGTCTCAAAGCTGTTCTATATTTATTAGTGCCACTCCCCCAATAATTTGCCCAAGTTGCAGCATTATAGCCCAATATTTGGCTTGGTTAGGCCGCCAAAATGGCGCACTGCCTACATGGGTTTATTGCAGCCAGACCCCTCCATTGCAGGTTACAGAGCAATGTGACATGGGTTTAACTCCTCTGTACGTCTCAAAGCTGTTCCACCTTTATTGGTGTAATTCACTCAGTGTTTGGTCCAAATTGCAGCATAATATTTTAATATTTGGCTTAGTTATGGTGGAAACATGAGCCGCTGTATATACTAGTTTACTGCAACCAGTGTACCCCACTACCAGTCGTAAAAGCCTGCGACAAGAGTTTCCTTCACAGATGTAAGTCTCAAAGCTGTTCTATATTTATTAGTGCCACTCCCCCAATAATTTGCCCAAGTTGCAGCATTATAGCCCAATATTTGGCTTGGTTAGGCCGCCAAAATGGCGCACTGCCTACATGGGTTTATTGCAGCCAGACCCCTCCATTGCAGGTTACAGAGCAATGTGACATGGGTTTAACTCCTCTGTACGTCTCAAAGCTGTTCCACCTTTATTGGTGTAATTCACTCAGTGTTTGGTCCAAATTGCAGCATAATATTTTAATATTTGGCTTAGTTATGGTGGAAACATGAGCCGCTGTATATACTAGTTTACTGCAACCAGTGTACCCCACTACCAGTCGTAAAAGCCTGCGACAAGAGTTTCCTTCACAGATGTAAGTCTCAAAGCTGTTCTATATTTATTAGTGCCACTCCCCCAATAATTTGCCCAAGTTGCAGCATTATAGCCCAATATTTGGCTTGGTTAGGCCGCCAAAATGGCGCACTGCCTACATGGGTTTATTGCAGCCAGACCCCTCCATTGCAGGTTACAGAGCAATGTGACATGGGTTTAACTCCTCTGTACGTCTCAAAGCTGTTCCACCTTTATTGGTGTAATTCACTCAGTGTTTGGTCCAAATTGCAGCATAATATTTTAATATTTGGCTTAGTTATGGTGGAAACATGAGCCGCTGTATATACTAGTTTACTGCAACCAGTGTACCCCACTACCAGTCGTAAAAGCCTGCGACAAGAGTTTCCTTCACAGATGTAAGTCTCAAAGCTGTTCTATATTTATTAGTGCCACTCCCCCAATAATTTGCCCAAGTTGCAGCATTATAGCCCAATATTTGGCTTGGTTAGGCCGCCAAAATGGCGCACTGCCTACATGGGTTTATTGCAGCCAGACCCCTCCATTGCAGGTTACAGAGCAATGTGACATGGGTTTAACTCCTCTGTACGTCTCAAAGCTGTTCCACCTTTATTGGTGTAATTCACTCAGTGTTTGGTCCAAATTGCAGCATAATATTTTAATATTTGGCTTAGTTATGGTGGAAACATGAGCCGCTGTATATACTAGTTTACTGCAACCAGTGTACCCCACTACCAGTCGTAAAAGCCTGCGACAAGAGTTTCCTTCACAGATGTAAGTCTCAAAGCTGTTCTATATTTATTAGTGCCACTCCCCCAATAATTTGCCCAAGTTGCAGCATTATAGCCCAATATTTGGCTTGGTTAGGCCGCCAAAATGGCGCACTGCCTACATGGGTTTATTGCAGCCAGACCCCTCCATTGCAGGTTACAGAGCAATGTGACATGGGTTTAACTCCTCTGTACGTCTCAAAGCTGTTCCACCTTTATTGGTGTAATTCACTCAGTGTTTGGTCCAAATTGCAGCATAATATTTTAATATTTGGCTTAGTTATGGTGGAAACATGAGCCGCTGTATATACTAGTTTACTGCAACCAGTGTACCCCACTACCAGTCGTAAAAGCCTGCGACAAGAGTTTCCTTCACAGATGTAAGTCTCAAAGCTGTTCTATATTTATTAGTGCCACTCCCCCAATAATTTGCCCAAGTTGCAGCATTATAGCCCAATATTTGGCTTGGTTAGGCCGCCAAAATGGCGCACTGCCTACATGGGTTTATTGCAGCCAGACCCCTCCATTGCAGGTTACAGAGCAATGTGACATGGGTTTAACTCCTCTGTACGTCTCAAAGCTGTTCCACCTTTATTGGTGTAATTCACTCAGTGTTTGGTCCAAATTGCAGCATAATATTTTAATATTTGGCTTAGTTATGGTGGAAACATGAGCCGCTGTATATACTAGTTTACTGCAACCAGTGTACCCCACTACCAGTCGTAAAAGCCTGCGACAAGAGTTTCCTTCACAGATGTAAGTCTCAAAGCTGTTCTATATTTATTAGTGCCACTCCCCCAATAATTTGCCCAAGTTGCAGCATTATAGCCCAATATTTGGCTTGGTTAGGCCGCCAAAATGGCGCACTGCCTACATGGGTTTATTGCAGCCAGACCCCTCCATTGCTGGTTACAGAGCAATGTGACATGGGTTTAACTCCTCTGTACGTCTCAAAGCTGTTCCACCTTTATTGGTGTAATTCACTCAGTGTTTGGTCCAAATTGCAGCATAATATTTTAATATTTGGCTTAGTTATGGTGGAAACATGAGCCGCTGTATATACTAGTTTACTGCAACCAGTGTACCCCACTACCAGTCGTAAAAGCCTGCGACAAGAGTTTCCTTCACAGATGTAAGTCTCAAAGCTGTTCTATATTTATTAGTGCCACTCCCCCAATAATTTGCCCAAGTTGCAGCATTATAGCCCAATATTTGGCTTGGTTAGGCCGCCAAAATGGCGCACTGCCTACATGGGTTTATTGCAGCCAGACCCCTCCATTGCAGGTTACAGAGCAATGTGACATGGGTTTAACTCCTCTGTACGTCTCAAAGCTGTTCCACCTTTATTGGTGTAATTCACTCAGTGTTTGGTCCAAATTGCAGCATAATATTTTAATATTTGGCTTAGTTATGGTGGAAACATGAGCCGCTGTATATACTAGTTTACTGCAACCAGTGTACCCCACTACCAGTCGTAAAAGCCTGCGACAAGAGTTTCCTTCACAGATGTAAGTCTCAAAGCTGTTCTATATTTATTAGTGCCACTCCCCCAATAATTTGCCCAAGTTGCAGCATTATAGCCCAATATTTGGCTTGGTTAGGCCGCCAAAATGGCGCACTGCCTACATGGGTTTATTGCAGCCAGACCCCTCCATTGCAGGTTACAGAGCAATGTGACATGGGTTTAACTCCTCTGTACGTCTCAAAGCTGTTCCACCTTTATTGGTGTAATTCACTCAGTGTTTGGTCCAAATTGCAGCATAATATTTTAATATTTGGCTTAGTTATGGTGGAAACATGAGCCGCTGTATATACTAGTTTACTGCAACCAGTGTACCCCACTACCAGTCGTAAAAGCCTGCGACAAGAGTTTCCTTCACAGATGTAAGTCTCAAAGCTGTTCTATATTTATTAGTGCCACTCCCCCAATAATTTGCCCAAGTTGCAGCATTATAGCCCAATATTTGGCTTGGTTAGGCCGCCAAAATGGCGCACTGCCTACATGGGTTTATTGCAGCCAGACCCCTCCATTGCAGGTTACAGAGCAATGTGACATGGGTTTAACTCCTCTGTACGTCTCAAAGCTGTTCCACCTTTATTGGTGTAATTCACTCAGTGTTTGGTCCAAATTGCAGCATAATATTTTAATATTTGGCTTAGTTATGGTGGAAACATGAGCCGCTGTATATACTAGTTTACTGCAACCAGTGTACCCCACTACCAGTCGTAAAAGCCTGCGACAAGAGTTTCCTTCACAGATGTAAGTCTCAAAGCTGTTCTATATTTATTAGTGCCACTCCCCCAATAATTTGCCCAAGTTGCAGCATTATAGCCCAATATTTGGCTTGGTTAGGCCGCCAAAATGGCGCACTGCCTACATGGGTTTATTGCAGCCAGACCCCTCCATTGCAGGTTACAGAGCAATGTGACATGGGTTTAACTCCTCTGTACGTCTCAAAGCTGTTCCACCTTTATTGGTGTAATTCACTCAGTGTTTGGTCCAAATTGCAGCATAATATTTTAATATTTGGCTTAGTTATGGTGGAAACATGAGCCGCTGTATATACTAGTTTACTGCAACCAGTGTACCCCACTACCAGTCGTAAAAGCCTGCGACAAGAGTTTCCTTCACAGATGTAAGTCTCAAAGCTGTTCTATATTTATTAGTGCCACTCCCCCAATAATTTGCCCAAGTTGCAGCATTATAGCCCAATATTTGGCTTGGTTAGGCCGCCAAAATGGCGCACTGCCTACATGGGTTTATTGCAGCCAGACCCCTCCATTGCAGGTTACAGAGCAATGTGACATGGGTTTAACTCCTCTGTACGTCTCAAAGCTGTTCCACCTTTATTGGTGTAATTCACTCAGTGTTTGGTCCAAATTGCAGCATAATATTTTAATATTTGGCTTAGTTATGGTGGAAACATGAGCCGCTGTATATACTAGTTTACTGCAACCAGTGTACCCCACTACCAGTCGTAAAAGCCTGCGACAAGAGTTTCCTTCACAGATGTAAGTCTCAAAGCTGTTCTATATTTATTAGTGCCACTCCCCCAATAATTTGCCCAAGTTGCAGCATTATAGCCCAATATTTGGCTTGGTTAGGCCGCCAAAATGGCGCACTGCCTACATGGGTTTATTGCAGCCAGACCCCTCCATTGCTGGTTACAGAGCAATGTGACATGGGTTTAACTCCTCTGTACGTCTCAAAGCTGTTCCACCTTTATTGGTGTAATTCACTCAGTGTTTGGTCCAAATTGCAGCATAATATTTTAATATTTGGCTTAGTTATGGTGGAAACATGAGCCGCTGTATATACTAGTTTACTGCAACCAGTGTACCCCACTACCAGTCGTAAAAGCCTGCGACAAGAGTTTCCTTCACAGATGTAAGTCTCAAAGCTGTTCTATATTTATTAGTGCCACTCCCCCAATAATTTGCCCAAGTTGCAGCATTATAGCCCAATATTTGGCTTGGTTAGGCCGCCAAAATGGCGCACTGCCTACATGGGTTTATTGCAGCCAGACCCCTCCATTGCAGGTTACAGAGCAATGTGACATGGGTTTAACTCCTCTGTACGTCTCAAAGCTGTTCCACCTTTATTGGTGTAATTCACTCAGTGTTTGGTCCAAATTGCAGCATAATATTTTAATATTTGGCTTAGTTATGGTGGAAACATGAGCCGCTGTATATACTAGTTTACTGCAACCAGTGTACCCCACTACCAGTCGTAAAAGCCTGCGACAAGAGTTTCCTTCACAGATGTAAGTCTCAAAGCTGTTCTATATTTATTAGTGCCACTCCCCCAATAATTTGCCCAAGTTGCAGCATTATAGCCCAATATTTGGCTTGGTTAGGCCGCCAAAATGGCGCACTGCCTACATGGGTTTATTGCAGCCAGACCCCTCCATTGCAGGTTACAGAGCAATGTGACATGGGTTTAACTCCTCTGTACGTCTCAAAGCTGTTCCACCTTTATTGGTGTAATTCACTCAGTGTTTGGTCCAAATTGCAGCATAATATTTTAATATTTGGCTTAGTTATGGTGGAAACATGAGCCGCTGTATATACTAGTTTACTGCAACCAGTGTACCCCACTACCAGTCGTAAAAGCCTGCGACAAGAGTTTCCTTCACAGATGTAAGTCTCAAAGCTGTTCTATATTTATTAGTGCCACTCCCCCAATAATTTGCCCAAGTTGCAGCATTATAGCCCAATATTTGGCTTGGTTAGGCCGCCAAAATGGCGCACTGCCTACATGGGTTTATTGCAGCCAGACCCCTCCATTGCAGGTTACAGAGCAATGTGACATGGGTTTAACTCCTCTGTACGTCTCAAAGCTGTTCCACCTTTATTGGTGTAATTCACTCAGTGTTTGGTCCAAATTGCAGCATAATATTTTAATATTTGGCTTAGTTATGGTGGAAACATGAGCCGCTGTATATACTAGTTTACTGCAACCAGTGTACCCCACTACCAGTCGTAAAAGCCTGCGACAAGAGTTTCCTTCACAGATGTAAGTCTCAAAGCTGTTCTATATTTATTAGTGCCACTCCCCCAATAATTTGCCCAAGTTGCAGCATTATAGCCCAATATTTGGCTTGGTTAGGCCGCCAAAATGGCGCACTGCCTACATGGGTTTATTGCAGCCAGACCCCTCCATTGCAGGTTACAGAGCAATGTGACATGGGTTTAACTCCTCTGTACGTCTCAAAGCTGTTCCACCTTTATTGGTGTAATTCACTCAGTGTTTGGTCCAAATTGCAGCATAATATTTTAATATTTGGCTTAGTTATGGTGGAAACATGAGCCGCTGTATATACTAGTTTACTGCAACCAGTGTACCCCACTACCAGTCGTAAAAGCCTGCGACAAGAGTTTCCTTCACAGATGTAAGTCTCAAAGCTGTTCTATATTTATTAGTGCCACTCCCCCAATAATTTGCCCAAGTTGCAGCATTATAGCCCAATATTTGGCTTGGTTAGGCCGCCAAAATGGCGCACTGCCTACATGGGTTTATTGCAGCCAGACCCCTCCATTGTAGGTTACAGAGCAATGTGACATGGGTTTAACTCCTCTGTACGTCTCAAAGCTGTTCCACCTTTATTGGTGTAATTCACTCAGTGTTTGGTCCAAATTGCAGCATAATATTTTAATATTTGGCTTAGTTATGGTGGAAACATGAGCCGCTGTATATACTAGTTTACTGCAACCAGTGTACCCCACTACCAGTCGTAAAAGCCTGCGACAAGAGTTTCCTTCACAGATGTAAGTCTCAAAGCTGTTCTATATTTATTAGTGCCACTCCCCCAATAATTTGCCCAAGTTGCAGCATTATAGCCCAATATTTGGCTTGGTTAGGCCGCCAAAATGGCGCACTGCCTACATGGGTTTATTGCAGCCAGACCCCTCCATTGCAGGTTACAGAGCAATGTGACATGGGTTTAACTCCTCTGTACGTCTCAAAGCTGTTCCACCTTTATTGGTGTAATTCACTCAGTGTTTGGTCCAAATTGCAGCATAATATTTTAATATTTGGCTTAGTTATGGTGGAAACATGAGCCGCTGTATATACTAGTTTACTGCAACCAGTGTACCCCACTACCAGTCGTAAAAGCCTGCGACAAGAGTTTCCTTCACAGATGTAAGTCTCAAAGCTGTTCTATATTTATTAGTGCCACTCCCCCAATAATTTGCCCAAGTTGCAGCATTATAGCCCAATATTTGGCTTGGTTAGGCCGCCAAAATGGCGCACTGCCTACATGGGTTTATTGCAGCCAGACCCCTCCATTGCAGGTTACAGAGCAATGTGACATGGGTTTAACTCCTCTGTACGTCTCAAAGCTGTTCCACCTTTATTGGTGTAATTCACTCAGTGTTTGGTCCAAATTGCAGCATAATATTTTAATATTTGGCTTAGTTATGGTGGAAACATGAGCCGCTGTATATACTAGTTTACTGCAACCAGTGTACCCCACTACCAGTCGTAAAAGCCTGCGACAAGAGTTTCCTTCACAGATGTAAGTCTCAAAGCTGTTCTATATTTATTAGTGCCACTCCCCCAATAATTTGCCCAAGTTGCAGCATTATAGCCCAATATTTGGCTTGGTTAGGCCGCCAAAATGGCGCACTGCCTACATGGGTTTATTGCAGCCAGACCCCTCCATTGTAGGTTACAGAGCAATGTGACATGGGTTTAACTCCTCTGTACGTCTCAAAGCTGTTCCACCTTTATTGGTGTAATTCACTCAGTGTTTGGTCCAAATTGCAGCATAATATTTTAATATTTGGCTTAGTTATGGTGGAAACATGAGCCGCTGTATATACTAGTTTACTGCAACCAGTGTACCCCACTACCAGTCGTAAAAGCCTGCGACAAGAGTTTCCTTCACAGATGTAAGTCTCAAAGCTGTTCTATATTTATTAGTGCCACTCCCCCAATAATTTGCCCAAGTTGCAGCATTATAGCCCAATATTTGGCTTGGTTAGGCCGCCAAAATGGCGCACTGCCTACATGGGTTTATTGCAGCCAGACCCCTCCATTGCAGGTTACAGAGCAATGTGACATGGGTTTAACTCCTCTGTACGTCTCAAAGCTGTTCCACCTTTATTGGTGTAATTCACTCAGTGTTTGGTCCAAATTGCAGCATAATATTTTAATATTTGGCTTAGTTATGGTGGAAACATGAGCCGCTGTATATACTAGTTTACTGCAACCAGTGGACCCCACTACCAGTCGTAAAAGCCTGCGACAAGAGTTTCCTTCACAGATGTAAGTCTCAAAGCTGTTCTATATTTATTAGTGCCACTCCCCCAATAATTTGCCCAAGTTGCAGCATTATAGCCCAATATTTGGCTTGGTTAGGCCGCCAAAATGGCGCACTGCCTACATGGGTTTATTGCAGCCAGACCCCTCCATTGCAGGTTACAGAGCAATGTGACATGGGTTTAACTCCTCTGTACGTCTCAAAGCTGTTCCACCTTTATTGGTGTAATTCACTCAGTGTTTGGTCCAAATTGCAGCATAATATTTTAATATTTGGCTTAGTTATGGTGGAAACATGAGCCGCTGTATATACTAGTTTACTGCAACCAGTGTACCCCACTACCAGTCGTAAAAGCCTGCGACAAGAGTTTCCTTCACAGATGTAAGTCTCAAAGCTGTTCTATATTTATTAGTGCCACTCCCCCAATAATTTGCCCAAGTTGCAGCATTATAGCCCAATATTTGGCTTGGTTAGGCCGCCAAAATGGCGCACTGCCTACATGGGTTTATTGCAGCCAGACCCCTCCATTGCTGGTTACAGAGCAATGTGACATGGGTTTAACTCCTCTGTACGTCTCAAAGCTGTTCCACCTTTATTGGTGTAATTCACTCAGTGTTTGGTCCAAATTGCAGCATAATATTTTAATATTTGGCTTAGTTATGGTGGAAACATGAGCCGCTGTATATACTAGTTTACTGCAACCAGTGTACCCCACTACCAGTCGTAAAAGCCTGCGACAAGAGTTTCCTTCACAGATGTAAGTCTCAAAGCTGTTCTATATTTATTAGTGCCACTCCCCCAATAATTTGCCCAAGTTGCAGCATTATAGCCCAATATTTGGCTTGGTTAGGCCGCCAAAATGGCGCACTGCCTACATGGGTTTATTGCAGCCAGACCCCTCCATTGCAGGTTACAGAGCAATGTGACATGGGTTTAACTCCTCTGTACGTCTCAAAGCTGTTCCACCTTTATTGGTGTAATTCACTCAGTGTTTGGTCCAAATTGCAGCATAATATTTTAATATTTGGCTTAGTTATGGTGGAAACATGAGCCGCTGTATATACTAGTTTACTGCAACCAGTGTACCCCACTACCAGTCGTAAAAGCCTGCGACAAGAGTTTCCTTCACAGATGTAAGTCTCAAAGCTGTTCTATATTTATTAGTGCCACTCCCCCAATAATTTGCCCAAGTTGCAGCATTATAGCCCAATATTTGGCTTGGTTAGGCCGCCAAAATGGCGCACTGCCTACATGGGTTTATTGCAGCCAGACCCCTCCATTGCAGGTTACAGAGCAATGTGACATGGGTTTAACTCCTCTGTACGTCTCAAAGCTGTTCCACCTTTATTGGTGTAATTCACTCAGTGTTTGGTCCAAATTGCAGCATAATATTTTAATATTTGGCTTAGTTATGGTGGAAACATGAGCCGCTGTATATACTAGTTTACTGCAACCAGTGTACCCCACTACCAGTCGTAAAAGCCTGCGACAAGAGTTTACTTCACAGATGTAAGTCTCAAAGCTGTTCTATATTTATTAGTGCCACTCCCCCAATAATTTGCCCAAGTTGCAGCATTATAGCCCAATATTTGGCTTGGTTAGGCCGCCAAAATGGCGCACTGCCTACATGGGTTTATTGCAGCCAGACCCCTCCATTGCAGGTTACAGAGCAATGTGACATGGGTTTAACTCCTCTGTACGTCTCAAAGCTGTTCCACCTTTATTGGTGTAATTCACTCAGTGTTTGGTCCAAATTGCAGCATAATATTTTAATATTTGGCTTAGTTATGGTGGAAACATGAGCCGCTGTATATACTAGTTTACTGCAACCAGTGTACCCCACTACCAGTCGTAAAAGCCTGCGACAAGAGTTTCCTTCACAGATGTAAGTCTCAAAGCTGTTCTATATTTATTAGTGCCACTCCCCCAATAATTTGCCCAAGTTGCAGCATTATAGCCCAATATTTGGCTTGGTTAGGCCGCCAAAATGGCGCACTGCCTACATGGGTTTATTGCAGCCAGACCCCTCCATTGCAGGTTACAGAGCAATGTGACATGGGTTTAACTCCTCTGTACGTCTCAAAGCTGTTCCACCTTTATTGGTGTAATTCACTCAGTGTTTGGTCCAAATTGCAGCATAATATTTTAATATTTGGCTTAGTTATGGTGGAAACATGAGCCGCTGTATATACTAGTTTACTGCAACCAGTGTACCCCACTACCAGTCGTAAAAGCCTGCGACAAGAGTTTCCTTCACAGATGTAAGTCTCAAAGCTGTTCTATATTTATTAGTGCCACTCCCCCAATAATTTGCCCAAGTTGCAGCATTATAGCCCAATATTTGGCTTGGTTAGGCCGCCAAAATGGCGCACTGCCTACATGGGTTTATTGCAGCCAGACCCCTCCATTGCAGGTTACAGAGCAATGTGACATGGGTTTAACTCCTCTGTACGT
This sequence comes from Sabellastarte sp. h YS-2021, assembly GCA_964017235.1. Classification (NCBI taxonomy): domain Eukaryota; kingdom Metazoa; phylum Annelida; class Polychaeta; order Sabellida; family Sabellidae; genus Sabellastarte; species Sabellastarte sp. h YS-2021. The sequence goes on from CAXHLB010000479.1 coordinate 38,489, forward strand.
CTCAAAGCTGTTCCACCTTTATTGGTGTAATTCACTCAGTGTTTGGTCCAAATTGCAGCATAATATTTTAATATTTGGCTTAGTTATGGTGGAAACATGAGCCGCTGTATATACTAGTTTACTGCAACCAGTGTACCCCACTACCAGTCGTAAAAGCCTGCGACAAGAGTTTCCTTCACAGATGTAAGTCTCAAAGCTGTTCTATATTTATTAGTGCCACTCCCCCAATAATTTGCCCAAGTTGCAGCATTATAGCCCAATATTTGGCTTGGTTAGGCCGCCAAAATGGCGCACTGCCTACATGGGTTTATTGCAGCCAGACCCCTCCATTGCAGGTTACAGAGCAATGTGACATGGGTTTAACTCCTCTGTACGTCTCAAAGCTGTTCCACCTTTATTGGTGTAATTCACTCAGTGTTTGGTCCAAATTGCAGCATAATATTTTAATATTTGGCTTAGTTATGGTGGAAACATGAGCCGCTGTATATACTAGTTTACTGCAACCAGTGTACCCCACTACCAGTCGTAAAAGCCTGCGACAAGAGTTTCCTTCACAGATGTAAGTCTCAAAGCTGTTCTATATTTACTAGTGCCACTCCCCCAATAATTTGCCCAAGTTGCAGCATTATAGCCCAATATTTGGCTTGGTTAGGCCGCCAAAATGGCGCACTGCCTACATGGGTTTATTGCAGCCAGACCCCTCCATTGCAGGTTACAGAGCAATGTGACATGGGTTTAACTCCTCTGTACGTCTCAAAGCTGTTCCACCTTTATTGGTGTAATTCACTCAGTGTTTGGTCCAAATTGCAGCATAATATTTTAATATTTGGCTTAGTTATGGTGGAAACATGAGCCGCTGTATATACTAGTTTACTGCAACCAGTGTACCCCACTACCAGTCGTAAAAGCCTGCGACAAGAGTTTCCTTCACAGATGTAAGTCTCAAAGCTGTTCTATATTTATTAGTGCCACTCCCCCAATAATTTGCCCAAGTTGCAGCATTATAGCCCAATATTTGGCTTGGTTAGGCCGCCAAAATGGCGCACTGCCTACATGGGTTTATTGCAGCCAGACCCCTCCATTGCAGGTTACAGAGCAATGTGACATGGGTTTAACTCCTCTGTACGTCTCAAAGCTGTTCCACCTTTATTGGTGTAATTCACTCAGTGTTTGGTCCAAATTGCAGCATAATATTTTAATATTTGGCTTAGTTATGGTGGAAACATGAGCCGCTGTATATACTAGTTTACTGCAACCAGTGTACCCCACTACCAGTCGTAAAAGCCTGCGACAAGAGTTTCCTTCACAGATGTAAGTCTCAAAGCTGTTCTATATTTATTAGTGCCACTCCCCCAATAATTTGCCCAAGTTGCAGCATTATAGCCCAATATTTGGCTTGGTTAGGCCGCCAAAATGGCGCACTGCCTACATGGGTTTATTGCAGCCAGACCCCTCCATTGCAGGTTACAGAGCAATGTGACATGGGTTTAACTCCTCTGTACGTCTCAAAGCTGTTCCACCTTTATTGGTGTAATTCACTCAGTGTTTGGTCCAAATTGCAGCATAATATTTTAATATTTGGCTTAGTTATGGTGGAAACATGAGCCGCTGTATATACTAGTTTACTGCAACCAGTGTACCCCACTACCAGTCGTAAAAGCCTGCGACAAGAGTTTCCTTCACAGATGTAAGTCTCAAAGCTGTTCTATATTTATTAGTGCCACTCCCCCAATAATTTGCCCAAGTTGCAGCATTATAGCCCAATATTTGGCTTGGTTAGGCCGCCAAAATGGCGCACTGCCTACATGGGTTTATTGCAGCCAGACCCCTCCATTGCAGGTTACAGAGCAATGTGACATGGGTTTAACTCCTCTGTACGTCTCAAAGCTGTTCCACCTTTATTGGTGTAATTCACTCAGTGTTTGGTCCAAATTGCAGCATAATATTTTAATATTTGGCTTAGTTATGGTGGAAACATGAGCCGCTGTATATACTAGTTTACTGCAACCAGTGTACCCCACTACCAGTCGTAAAAGCCTGCGACAAGAGTTTCCTTCACAGATGTAAGTCTCAAAGCTGTTCTATATTTATTAGTGCCACTCCCCCAATAATTTGCCCAAGTTGCAGCATTATAGCCCAATATTTGGCTTGGTTAGGCCGCCAAAATGGCGCACTGCCTACATGGGTTTATTGCAGCCAGACCCCTCCATTGCAGGTTACAGAGCAATGTGACATGGGTTTAACTCCTCTGTACGTCTCAAAGCTGTTCCACCTTTATTGGTGTAATTCACTCAGTGTTTGGTCCAAATTGCAGCATAATATTTTAATATTTGGCTTAGTTATGGTGGAAACATGAGCCGCTGTATATACTAGTTTACTGCAACCAGTGTACCCCACTACCAGTCGTAAAAGCCTGCGACAAGAGTTTCCTTCACAGATGTAAGTCTCAAAGCTGTTCTATATTTATTAGTGCCACTCCCCCAATAATTTGCCCAAGTTGCAGCATTATAGCCCAATATTTGGCTTGGTTAGGCCGCCAAAATGGCGCACTGCCTACATGGGTTTATTGCAGCCAGACCCCTCCATTGCAGGTTACAGAGCAATGTGACATGGGTTTAACTCCTCTGTACGTCTCAAAGCTGTTCCACCTTTATTGGTGTAATTCACTCAGTGTTTGGTCCAAATTGCAGCATAATATTTTAATATTTGGCTTAGTTATGGTGGAAACATGAGCCGCTGTATATACTAGTTTACTGCAACCAGTGTACCCCACTACCAGTCGTAAAAGCCTGCGACAAGAGTTTCCTTCACAGATGTAAGTCTCAAAGCTGTTCTATATTTATTAGTGCCACTCCCCCAATAATTTGCCCAAGTTGCAGCATTATAGCCCAATATTTGGCTTGGTTAGGCCGCCAAAATGGCGCACTGCCTACATGGGTTTATTGCAGCCAGACCCCTCCATTGCAGGTTACAGAGCAATGTGACATGGGTTTAACTCCTCTGTACGTCTCAAAGCTGTTCCACCTTTATTGGTGTAATTCACTCAGTGTTTGGTCCAAATTGCAGCATAATATTTTAATATTTGGCTTAGTTATGGTGGAAACATGAGCCGCTGTATATACTAGTTTACTGCAACCAGTGTACCCCACTACCAGTCGTAAAAGCCTGCGACAAGAGTTTCCTTCACAGATGTAAGTCTCAAAGCTGTTCTATATTTATTAGTGCCACTCCCCCAATAATTTGCCCAAGTTGCAGCATTATAGCCCAATATTTGGCTTGGTTAGGCCGCCAAAATGGCGCACTGCCTACATGGGTTTATTGCAGCCAGACCCCTCCATTGCAGGTTACAGAGCAATGTGACATGGGTTTAACTCCTCTGTACGTCTCAAAGCTGTTCCACCTTTATTGGTGTAATTCACTCAGTGTTTGGTCCAAATTGCAGCATAATATTTTAATATTTGGCTTAGTTATGGTGGAAACATGAGCCGCTGTATATACTAGTTTACTGCAACCAGTGTACCCCACTACCAGTCGTAAAAGCCTGCGACAAGAGTTTCCTTCACAGATGTAAGTCTCAAAGCTGTTCTATATTTATTAGTGCCACTCCCCCAATAATTTGCCCAAGTTGCAGCATTATAGCCCAATATTTGGCTTGGTTAGGCCGCCAAAATGGCGCACTGCCTACATGGGTTTATTGCAGCCAGACCCCTCCATTGCAGGTTACAGAGCAATGTGACATGGGTTTAACTCCTCTGTACGTCTCAAAGCTGTTCCACCTTTATTGGTGTAATTCACTCAGTGTTTGGTCCAAATTGCAGCATAATATTTTAATATTTGGCTTAGTTATGGTGGAAACATGAGCCGCTGTATATACTAGTTTACTGCAACCAGTGTACCCCACTACCAGTCGTAAAAGCCTGCGACAAGAGTTTCCTTCACAGATGTAAGTCTCAAAGCTGTTCTATATTTATTAGTGCCACTCCCCCAATAATTTGCCCAAGTTGCAGCATTATAGCCCAATATTTGGCTTGGTTAGGCCGCCAAAATGGCGCACTGCCTACATGGGTTTATTGCAGCCAGACCCCTCCATTGCAGGTTACAGAGCAATGTGACATGGGTTTAACTCCTCTGTACGTCTCAAAGCTGTTCCACCTTTATTGGTGTAATTCACTCAGTGTTTGGTCCAAATTGCAGCATAATATTTTAATATTTGGCTTAGTTATGGTGGAAACATGAGCCGCTGTATATACTAGTTTACTGCAACCAGTGTACCCCACTACCAGTCGTAAAAGCCTGCGACAAGAGTTTCCTTCACAGATGTAAGTCTCAAAGCTGTTCTATATTTATTAGTGCCACTCCCCCAATAATTTGCCCAAGTTGCAGCATTATAGCCCAATATTTGGCTTGGTTAGGCCGCCAAAATGGCGCACTGCCTACATGGGTTTATTGCAGCCAGACCCCTCCATTGCAGGTTACAGAGCAATGTGACATGGGTTTAACTCCTCTGTACGTCTCAAAGCTGTTCCACCTTTATTGGTGTAATTCACTCAGTGTTTGGTCCAAATTGCAGCATAATATTTTAATATTTGGCTTAGTTATGGTGGAAACATGAGCCGCTGTATATACTAGTTTACTGCAACCAGTGTACCCCACTACCAGTCGTAAAAGCCTGCGACAAGAGTTTCCTTCACAGATGTAAGTCTCAAAGCTGTTCTATATTTATTAGTGCCACTCCCCCAATAATTTGCCCAAGTTGCAGCATTATAGCCCAATATTTGGCTTGGTTAGGCCGCCAAAATGGCGCACTGCCTACATGGGTTTATTGCAGCCAGACCCCTCCATTGCAGGTTACAGAGCAATGTGACATGGGTTTAACTCCTCTGTACGTCTCAAAGCTGTTCCACCTTTATTGGTGTAATTCACTCAGTGTTTGGTCCAAATTGCAGCATAATATTTTAATATTTGGCTTAGTTATGGTGGAAACATGAGCCGCTGTATATACTAGTTTACTGCAACCAGTGTACCCCACTACCAGTCGTAAAAGCCTGCGACAAGAGTTTCCTTCACAGATGTAAGTCTCAAAGCTGTTCTATATTTATTAGTGCCACTCCCCCAATAATTTGCCCAAGTTGCAGCATTATAGCCCAATATTTGGCTTGGTTAGGCCGCCAAAATGGCGCACTGCCTACATGGGTTTATTGCAGCCAGACCCCTCCATTGCAGGTTACAGAGCAATGTGACATGGGTTTAACTCCTCTGTACGTCTCAAAGCTGTTCCACCTTTATTGGTGTAATTCACTCAGTGTTTGGTCCAAATTGCAGCATAATATTTTAATATTTGGCTTAGTTATGGTGGAAACATGAGCCGCTGTATATACTAGTTTACTGCAACCAGTGTACCCCACTACCAGTCGTAAAAGCCTGCGACAAGAGTTTCCTTCACAGATGTAAGTCTCAAAGCTGTTCTATATTTATTAGTGCCACTCCCCCAATAATTTGCCCAAGTTGCAGCATTATAGCCCAATATTTGGCTTGGTTAGGCCGCCAAAATGGCGCACTGCCTACATGGGTTTATTGCAGCCAGACCCCTCCATTGCAGGTTACAGAGCAATGTGACATGGGTTTAACTCCTCTGTACGTCTCAAAGCTGTTCCACCTTTATTGGTGTAATTCACTCAGTGTTTGGTCCAAATTGCAGCATAATATTTTAATATTTGGCTTAGTTATGGTGGAAACATGAGCCGCTGTATATACTAGTTTACTGCAACCAGTGTACCCCACTACCAGTCGTAAAAGCCTGCGACAAGAGTTTCCTTCACAGATGTAAGTCTCAAAGCTGTTCTATATTTATTAGTGCCACTCCCCCAATAATTTGCCCAAGTTGCAGCATTATAGCCCAATATTTGGCTTGGTTAGGCCGCCAAAATGGCGCACTGCCTACATGGGTTTATTGCAGCCAGACCCCTCCATTGCAGGTTACAGAGCAATGTGACATGGGTTTAACTCCTCTGTACGTCTCAAAGCTGTTCCACCTTTATTGGTGTAATTCACTCAGTGTTTGGTCCAAATTGCAGCATAATATTTTAATATTTGGCTTAGTTATGGTGGAAACATGAGCCGCTGTATATACTAGTTTACTGCAACCAGTGTACCCCACTACCAGTCGTAAAAGCCTGCGACAAGAGTTTCCTTCACAGATGTAAGTCTCAAAGCTGTTCTATATTTATTAGTGCCACTCCCCCAATAATTTGCCCAAGTTGCAGCATTATAGCCCAATATTTGGCTTGGTTAGGCCGCCAAAATGGCGCACTGCCTACATGGGTTTATTGCAGCCAGACCCCTCCATTGCAGGTTACAGAGCAATGTGACATGGGTTTAACTCCTCTGTACGTCTCAAAGCTGTTCCACCTTTATTGGTGTAATTCACTCAGTGTTTGGTCCAAATTGCAGCATAATATTTTAATATTTGGCTTAGTTATGGTGGAAACATGAGCCGCTGTATATACTAGTTTACTGCAACCAGTGTACCCCACTACCAGTCGTAAAAGCCTGCGACAAGAGTTTCCTTCACAGATGTAAGTCTCAAAGCTGTTCTATATTTATTAGTGCCACTCCCCCAATAATTTGCCCAAGTTGCAGCATTATAGCCCAATATTTGGCTTGGTTAGGCCGCCAAAATGGCGCACTGCCTACATGGGTTTATTGCAGCCAGACCCCTCCATTGCAGGTTACAGAGCAATGTGACATGGGTTTAACTCCTCTGTACGTCTCAAAGCTGTTCCACCTTTATTGGTGTAATTCACTCAGTGTTTGGTCCAAATTGCAGCATAATATTTTAATATTTGGCTTAGTTATGGTGGAAACATGAGCCGCTGTATATACTAGTTTACTGCAACCAGTGTACCCCACTACCAGTCGTAAAAGCCTGCGACAAGAGTTTCCTTCACAGATGTAAGTCTCAAAGCTGTTCTATATTTATTAGTGCCACTCCCCCAATAATTTGCCCAAGTTGCAGCATTATAGCCCAATATTTGGCTTGGTTAGGCCGCCAAAATGGCGCACTGCCTACATGGGTTTATTGCAGCCAGACCCCTCCATTGCAGGTTACAGAGCAATGTGACATGGGTTTAACTCCTCTGTACGTCTCAAAGCTGTTCCACCTTTATTGGTGTAATTCACTCAGTGTTTGGTCCAAATTGCAGCATAATATTTTAATATTTGGCTTAGTTATGGTGGAAACATGAGCCGCTGTATATACTAGTTTACTGCAACCAGTGTACCCCACTACCAGTCGTAAAAGCCTGCGACAAGAGTTTCCTTCACAGATGTAAGTCTCAAAGCTGTTCTATATTTATTAGTGCCACTCCCCCAATAATTTGCCCAAGTTGCAGCATTATAGCCCAATATTTGGCTTGGTTAGGCCGCCAAAATGGCGCACTGCCTACATGGGTTTATTGCAGCCAGACCCCTCCATTGCAGGTTACAGAGCAATGTGACATGGGTTTAACTCCTCTGTACGTCTCAAAGCTGTTCCACCTTTATTGGTGTAATTCACTCAGTGTTTGGTCCAAATTGCAGCATAATATTTTAATATTTGGCTTAGTTATGGTGGAAACATGAGCCGCTGTATATACTAGTTTACTGCAACCAGTGTACCCCACTACCAGTCGTAAAAGCCTGCGACAAGAGTTTCCTTCACAGATGTAAGTCTCAAAGCTGTTCTATATTTATTAGTGCCACTCCCCCAATAATTTGCCCAAGTTGCAGCATTATAGCCCAATATTTGGCTTGGTTAGGCCGCCAAAATGGCGCACTGCCTACATGGGTTTATTGCAGCCAGACCCCTCCATTGCAGGTTACAGAGCAATGTGACATGGGTTTAACTCCTCTGTACGTCTCAAAGCTGTTCCACCTTTATTGGTGTAATTCACTCAGTGTTTGGTCCAAATTGCAGCATAATATTTTAATATTTGGCTTAGTTATGGTGGAAACATGAGCCGCTGTATATACTAGTTTACTGCAACCAGTGTACCCCACTACCAGTCGTAAAAGCCTGCGACAAGAGTTTCCTTCACAGATGTAAGTCTCAAAGCTGTTCTATATTTATTAGTGCCACTCCCCCAATAATTTGCCCAAGTTGCAGCATTATAGCCCAATATTTGGCTTGGTTAGGCCGCCAAAATGGCGCACTGCCTACATGGGTTTATTGCAGCCAGACCCCTCCATTGCAGGTTACAGAGCAATGTGACATGGGTTTAACTCCTCTGTACGTCTCAAAGCTGTTCCACCTTTATTGGTGTAATTCACTCAGTGTTTGGTCCAAATTGCAGCATAATATTTTAATATTTGGCTTAGTTATGGTGGAAACATGAGCCGCTGTATATACTAGTTTACTGCAACCAGTGTACCCCACTACCAGTCGTAAAAGCCTGCGACAAGAGTTTCCTTCACAGATGTAAGTCTCAAAGCTGTTCTATATTTATTAGTGCCACTCCCCCAATAATTTGCCCAAGTTGCAGCATTATAGCCCAATATTTGGCTTGGTTAGGCCGCCAAAATGGCGCACTGCCTACATGGGTTTATTGCAGCCAGACCACTCCATTGCAGGTTACAGAGCAATGTGACATGGGTTTAACTCCTCTGTACGTCTCAAAGCTGTTCCACCTTTATTGGTGTAATTCACTCAGTGTTTGGTCCAAATTGCAGCATAATATTTTAATATTTGGCTTAGTTATGGTGGAAATATGAGCCGCTGTATATACTAGTTTACTGCAACCAGTGTACCCCACTACCAGTCGTAAAAGTCTGCGACAAGAGTTTCCTTCACAGATGTAAGTCTCAAAGCTGTTCTATATTTATTAGTGCCACTCCCCCAATAATTTGCCCAAGTTGCAGCATTATAGCCCAATATTTGGCTTGGTTAGGCCGCCAAAATGGCGCACTGCCTACATGGGTTTATTGCAGCCAGACCCCTCCATTGCAGGTTACAGAGCAATGTGACATGGGTTTAACTCCTCTGTACGTCTCAAAGCTGTTCCACCTTTATTGGTGTAATTCACTCAGTGTTTGGTCCAAATTGCAGCATAATATTTTAATATTTGGCTTAGTTATGGTGGAAATATGAGCCGATGTATATACTAGTTTACTGCAACCAGTGTACCCCACTACCAGTCGTAAAAGCCTGCGACAAGAGTTTCCTTCACAGATGTAAGTCTCAAAGCTGTTCTATATTTATTAGTGCCACTCCCCCAATAATTTGCCCAAGTTGCAGCATTATAGCCCAATATTTGGCTTGGTTAGGCCGCCAAAATGGCGCACTGCCTACATGGGTTTATTGCAGCCAGACCCCTCCATTGCAGGTTACAGAGCAATGTGACATGGGTTTAACTCCTCTGTACGTCTCAAAGCTGTTCCACCTTTATTGGTGTAATTCACTCAGTGTTTGGTCCAAATTGCAGCATAATATTTTAATATTTGGCTTAGTTATGGTGGAAACATGAGCCGCTGTATATACTAGTTTACTGCAACCAGTGTACCCCACTACCAGTCGTAAAAGCCTGCGACAAGAGTTTCCTTCACAGATGTAAGTCTCAAAGCTGTTCTATATTTATTAGTGCCACTCCCCCAATAATTTGCCCAAGTTGCAGCATTATAGCCCAATATTTGGCTTGGTTAGGCCGCCAAAATGGCGCACTGCCTACATGGGTTTATTGCAGCCAGACCCCTCCATTGCAGGTTACAGAGCAATGTGACATGGGTTTAACTCCTCTGTACGTCTCAAAGCTGTTCCACCTTTATTGGTGTAATTCACTCAGTGTTTGGTCCAAATTGCAGCATAATATTTTAATATTTGGCTTAGTTATGGTGGAAACATGAGCCGCTGTATATACTAGTTTACTGCAACCAGTGTACCCCACTACCAGTCGTAAAAGCCTGCGACAAGAGTTTCCTTCACAGATGTAAGTCTCAAAGCTGTTCTATATTTATTAGTGCCACTCCCCCAATAATTTGCCCAAGTTGCAGCATTATAGCCCAATATTTGGCTTGGTTAGGCCGCCAAAATGGCGCACTGCCTACATGGGTTTATTGCAGCCAGACCCCTCCATTGCAGGTTACAGAGCAATGTGACATGGGTTTAACTCCTCTGTACGTCTCAAAGCTGTTCCACCTTTATTGGTGTAATTCACTCAGTGTTTGGTCCAAATTGCAGCATAATATTTTAATATTTGGCTTAGTTATGGTGGAAACATGAGCCGCTGTATATACTAGTTTACTGCAACCAGTGTACCCCACTACCAGTCGTAAAAGCCTGCGACAAGAGTTTCCTTCACAGATGTAAGTCTCAAAGCTGTTCTATATTTATTAGTGCCACTCCCCCAATAATTTGCCCAAGTTGCAGCATTATAGCCCAATATTTGGCTTGGTTAGGCCGCCAAAATGGCGCACTGCCTACATGGGTTTATTGCAGCCAGACCCCTCCATTGCAGGTTACAGAGCAATGTGACATGGGTTTAACTCCTCTGTACGTCTCAAAGCTGTTCCACCTTTATTGGTGTAATTCACTCAGTGTTTGGTCCAAATTGCAGCATAATATTTTAATATTTGGCTTAGTTATGGTGGAAACATGAGCCGCTGTATATACTAGTTTACTGCAACCAGTGTACCCCACTACCAGTCGTAAAAGCCTGCGACAAGAGTTTCCTTCACAGATGTAAGTCTCAAAGCTGTTCTATATTTATTAGTGCCACTCCCCCAATAATTTGCCCAAGTTGCAGCATTATAGCCCAATATTTGGCTTGGTTAGGCCGCCAAAATGGCGCACTGCCTACATGGGTTTATTGCAGCCAGACCACTCCATTGCAGGTTACAGAGCAATGTGACATGGGTTTAACTCCTCTGTACGTCTCAAAGCTGTTCCACCTTTATTGGTGTAATTCACTCAGTGTTTGGTCCAAATTGCAGCATAATATTTTAATATTTGGCTTAGTTATGGTGGAAATATGAGCCGCTGTATATACTAGTTTACTGCAACCAGTGTACCCCACTACCAGTCGTAAAAGTCTGCGACAAGAGTTTCCTTCACAGATGTAAGTCTCAAAGCTGTTCTATATTTATTAGTGCCACTCCCCCAATAATTTGCCCAAGTTGCAGCATTATAGCCCAATATTTGGCTTGGTTAGGCCGCCAAAATGGCGCACTGCCTACATGGGTTTATTGCAGCCAGACCCCTCCATTGCAGGTTACAGAGCAATGTGACATGGGTTTAACTCCTCTGTACGTCTCAAAGCTGTTCCACCTTTATTGGTGTAATTCACTCAGTGTTTGGTCCAAATTGCAGCATAATATTTTAATATTTGGCTTAGTTATGGTGGAAACATGAGCCGCTGTATATACTAGTTTACTGCAACCAGTGTACCCCACTACCAGTCGTAAAAGCCTGCGACAAGAGTTTCCTTCACAGATGTAAGTCTCAAAGCTGTTCTATATTTATTAGTGCCACTCCCCCAATAATTTGCCCAAGTTGCAGCATTATAGCCCAATATTTGGCTTGGTTAGGCCGCCAAAATGGCGCACTGCCTACATGGGTTTATTGCAGCCAGACCCCTCCATTGCAGGTTACAGAGCAATGTGACATGGGTTTAACTCCTCTGTACGTCTCAAAGCTGTTCCACCTTTATTGGTGTAATTCACTCAGTGTTTGGTCCAAATTGCAGCATAATATTTTAATATTTGGCTTAGTTATGGTGGAAACATGAGCCGCTGTATATACTAGTTTACTGCAACCAGTGTACCCCACTACCAGTCGTAAAAGCCTGCGACAAGAGTTTCCTTCACAGATGTAAGTCTCAAAGCTGTTCTATATTTATTAGTGCCACTCCCCCAATAATTTGCCCAAGTTGCAGCATTATAGCCCAATATTTGGCTTGGTTAGGCCGCCAAAATGGCGCACTGCCTACATGGGTTTATTGCAGCCAGACCCCTCCATTGCAGGTTACAGAGCAATGTGACATGGGTTTAACTCCTCTGTACGTCTCAAAGCTGTTCCACCTTTATTGGTGTAATTCACTCAGTGTTTGGTCCAAATTGCAGCATAATATTTTAATATTTGGCTTAGTTATGGTGGAAACATGAGCCGCTGTATATACTAGTTTACTGCAACCAGTGTACCCCACTACCAGTCGTAAAAGCCTGCGACAAGAGTTTCCTTCACAGATGTAAGTCTCAAAGCTGTTCTATATTTATTAGTGCCACTCCCCCAATAATTTGCCCAAGTTGCAGCATTATAGCCCAATATTTGGCTTGGTTAGGCCGCCAAAATGGCGCACTGCCTACATGGGTTTATTGCAGCCAGACCCCTCCATTGCAGGTTACAGAGCAATGTGACATGGGTTTAACTCCTCTGTACGTCTCAAAGCTGTTCCACCTTTATTGGTGTAATTCACTCAGTGTTTGGTCCAAATTGCAGCATAATATTTTAATATTTGGCTTAGTTATGGTGGAAACATGAGCCGCTGTATATACTAGTTTACTGCAACCAGTGTACCCCACTACCAGTCGTAAAAGCCTGCGACAAGAGTTTCCTTCACAGATGTAAGTCTCAAAGCTGTTCTATATTTATTAGTGCCACTCCCCCAATAATTTGCCCAAGTTGCAGCATTATAGCCCAATATTTGGCTTGGTTAGGCCGCCAAAATGGCGCACTGCCTACATGGGTTTATTGCAGCCAGACCCCTCCATTGCAGGTTACAGAGCAATGTGACATGGGTTTAACTCCTCTGTACGTCTCAAAGCTGTTCCACCTTTATTGGTGTAATTCACTCAGTGTTTGGTCCAAATTGCAGCATAATATTTTAATATTTGGCTTAGTTATGGTGGAAACATGAGCCGCTGTATATACTAGTTTACTGCAACCAGTGTACCCCACTACCAGTCGTAAAAGCCTGCGACAAGAGTTTCCTTCACAGATGTAAGTCTCAAAGCTGTTCTATATTTATTAGTGCCACTCCCCCAATAATTTGCCCAAGTTGCAGCATTATAGCCCAATATTTGGCTTGGTTAGGCCGCCAAAATGGCGCACTGCCTACATGGGTTTATTGCAGCCAGACCCCTCCATTGCAGGTTACAGAGCAATGTGACATGGGTTTAACTCCTCTGTACGTCTCAAAGCTGTTCCACCTTTATTGGTGTAATTCACTCAGTGTTTGGTCCAAATTGCAGCATAATATTTTAATATTTGGCTTAGTTATGGTGGAAACATGAGCCGCTGTATATACTAGTTTACTGCAACCAGTGTACCCCACTACCAGTCGTAAAAGCCTGCGACAAGAGTTTCCTTCACAGATGTAAGTCTCAAAGCTGTTCTATATTTATTAGTGCCACTCCCCCAATAATTTGCCCAAGTTGCAGCATTATAGCCCAATATTTGGCTTGGTTAGGCCGCCAAAATGGCGCACTGCCTACATGGGTTTATTGCAGCCAGACCCCTCCATTGCAGGTTACAGAGCAATGTGACATGGGTTTAACTCCTCTGTACGTCTCAAAGCTGTTCCACCTTTATTGGTGTAATTCACTCAGTGTTTGGTCCAAATTGCAGCATAATATTTTAATATTTGGCTTAGTTATGGTGGAAACATGAGCCGCTGTATATACTAGTTTACTGCAACCAGTGTACCCCACTACCAGTCGTAAAAGCCTGCGACAAGAGTTTCCTTCACAGATGTAAGTCTCAAAGCTGTTCTATATTTATTAGTGCCACTCCCCCAATAATTTGCCCAAGTTGCAGCATTATAGCCCAATATTTGGCTTGGTTAGGCCGCCAAAATGGCGCACTGCCTACATGGGTTTATTGCAGCCAGACCCCTCCATTGCAGGTTACAGAGCAATGTGACATGGGTTTAACTCCTCTGTACGTCTCAAAGCTGTTCCACCTTTATTGGTGTAATTCACTCAGTGTTTGGTCCAAATTGCAGCATAATATTTTAATATTTGGCTTAGTTATGGTGGAAACATGAGCCGCTGTATATACTAGTTTACTGCAACCAGTGTACCCCACTACCAGTCGTAAAAGCCTGCGACAAGAGTTTCCTTCACAGATGTAAGTCTCAAAGCTGTTCTATATTTATTAGTGCCACTCCCCCAATAATTTGCCCAAGTTGCAGCATTATAGCCCAATATTTGGCTTGGTTAGGCCGCCAAAATGGCGCACTGCCTACATGGGTTTATTGCAGCCAGACCCCTCCATTGCAGGTTACAGAGCAATGTGACATGGGTTTAACTCCTCTGTACGTCTCAAAGCTGTTCCACCTTTATTGGTGTAATTCACTCAGTGTTTGGTCCAAATTGCAGCATAATATTTTAATATTTGGCTTAGTTTGGTGGGAAAACATGAGCCGCTGTATATACTAGTTTACTGCAACCAGTGTACCCCACTACCAGTCGTAAAAGCCTGCGACAAGAGTTTCCTTCACAGATGTAAGTCTCAAAGCTGTTCTATATTTATTAGTGCCACTCCCCCAATAATTGCCCAAGTTGCAGCATTATAGCCCAATATTTGGCTTGGTTAGGCCGCCAAAATGGCGCACTGCCTACATGGGTTTATTGCAGCCAGACCCTCCATTGCAGGTTACAGAGCAATGTGACATGGGTTTAACTCCTCTGTACGTCTCAAAGCTGTTCCACCTTTATTGGTGTAATTCACTCAGTGTTTGGTCCAAATTGCAGCATAATATTTTAATATTTGGCTTAGTTATGGTGGAAACATGAGCCGCTGTATATACTAGTTTACTGCAACCAGTGTACCCCACTACCAGTCGTAAAAGCTGCGACAAGAGTTTCCTTCACAGATGTAAGTCTCAAAGCTGTTCTATATTTATTAGTGCCACTCCCCCAATAATTTGCCCAAGTTGCAGCATTATAGCCCAATATTTGGCTTGGTTAGGCCGCCAAAATGGCGCACTGCCTACATGGGTTTATTGCAGCCAGACCCCTCCATTGCAGGTTACAGAGCAATGTGACATGGGTTTAACTCCTCTGTACGTCTCAAAGCTGTTCCACCTTTATTGGTGTAATTCACTCAGTGTTTGGTCCAAATTGCAGCATAAATATTTTAATATTTGGCTTAGTTATGGTGGAAAAATGAGCCGCTGTATATACTAGTTTACTGCAAACCAGTGTACCCCACTACCAGTCGTAAAAGCCTGCGACAAGAGTTTCCTTCACAGATGTAAGTCTCAAAGCTGTTCTATATTTATTAGTGCCACTCCCCCAATAATTTGCCCAAGTTGCAGCATTATAGCCCAATATTTGGCTTGGTTAGGCCGCCAAAATGGCGCACTGCCTACATGGGTTTATTGCAGCCAGACCCTCCATTGCAGGTTACAGAGCAATGTGACATGGGTTTAACTCCTCTGTACGTCTCAAAGCTGTTCCACCTTTATTGGTGTAATTCACTCAGTGTTTGGTCCAAATTGCAGCATAATATTTTAATATTTGGCTTAGTTATGGTGGAAACATGAGCCGCTGTATATACTAGTTTACTGCAACCAGTGTACCCCACTACCAGTCGTAAAAGCCTGCGACAAGAGTTTCCTTCACAGATGTAAGTCTCAAAGCTGTTCTATATTTATTAGTGCCACTCCCCCAATAATTTGCCCAAGTTGCAGCATTATAGCCCAATATTTGGCTTGGTTAGGCCGCCAAAATGGCGCACTGCCTACATGGGTTTATTGCAGCCAGACCCCTCCATTGCAGGTTACAGAGCAATGTGACATGGGTTTAACTCCTCTGTACGTCTCAAAGCTGTTCCACCTTTATTGGTGTAATTCACTCAGTGTTTGGTCCAAATTGCAGCATAATATTTTAATATTTGGCTTAGTTATGGTGAAACATGAGCCGCTGTATATACTAGTTTACTGCAACCAGTGTACCCCACTACCAGTCGTAAAAGCCTGCGACAAGAGTTTCCTTCACAGATGTAAGTCTCAAAGCTGTTCTATATTTATTAGTGCCACTCCCCCAATAATTTGCCCAAGTTGCAGCATTATAGCCCAATATTTGGCTTGGTTAGGCCGCCAAAATGGCGCACTGCCTACATGGGTTTATTGCAGCCAGACCCCTCCATTGCAGGTTACAGAGCAATGTGACATGGGTTTAACTCCTCTGTACGTCTCAAAGCTGTTCCACCTTTATTGGTGTAATTCACTCAGTGTTTGGTCCAAATTGCAGCATAATATTTTAATATTTGGCTTAGTTATGGTGGAAACATGAGCCGCTGTATATACTAGTTTACTGCAACCAGTGTACCCCACTACCAGTCGTAAAAGCCTGCGACAAGAGTTTCCTTCACAGATGTAAGTCTCAAAGCTGTTCTATATTTATTAGTGCCACTCCCCCAATAATTTGCCCAAGTTGCAGCATTATAGCCCAATATTTGGCTTGGTTAGGCCGCCAAAATGGCGCACTGCCTACATGGGTTTATTGCAGCCAGACCCCTCCATTGCAGGTTACAGAGCAATGTGACATGGGTTTAACTCCTCTGTACGTCTCAAAGCTGTTCCACCTTTATTGGTGTAATTCACTCAGTGTTTGGTCCAAATTGCAGCATAATATTTTAATATTTGGCTTAGTTATGGTGGAAACATGAGCCGCTGTATATACTAGTTTACTGCAACCAGTGTACCCCACTACCAGTCGTAAAAGCCTGCGACAAGAGTTTCCTTCACAGATGTAGTCTCAAAGCTGTTCTATATTTATTAGTGCCACTCCCCCAATAATTTGCCCAAGTTGCAGCATTATAGCCCAATATTTGGCTTGGTTAGGCCGCCAAAATGGCGCACTGCCTACATGGGTTTATTGCAGCCAGACCCCTCCATTGCAGGTTACAGAGCAATGTGACATGGGTTTAACTCCTCTGTACGTCTCAAAGCTGTTCCACCTTTATTGGTGTAATTCACTCAGTGTTTGGTCAAATTGCAGCATTATATTTTAATATTTGGCTTAGTTATGGTGGAAACATGAGCCGCTGTATATACTAGTTTACTGCAACCAGTGTACCCCACTACCAGTCGTAAAAGCCTGCGACAAGAGTTTCCTTCACAGATGTAAGTCTCAAAGCTGTTCTATATTTATTAGTGCCACTCCCCCAATAATTTGCCCAAGTTGCAGCATTATAGCCCAATATTTGGCTTGGTTAGGCCGCCAAAATGGCGCACTGCCTACATGGGTTTATTGCAGCCAGACCCCTCCATTGCAGGTTACAGAGCAATGTGACATGGGTTTAACTCCTCTGTACGTCTCAAAGCTGTTCCACCTTTATTGGTGTAATTCACTCAGTGTTTGGTCCAAATTGCAGCATAATATTTTAATATTTGGCTTAGTTATGGTGAGCCGCTGTATATACTAGTTTACTGCAACCAGTGTACCCCACTACCAGTCGTAAAAGCCTGCGACAAGAGTTTCCTTCACAGATGTAAGTCTCAAAGCTGTTCTATATTTATTAGTGCCACTCCCCCAATAATTTGCCCAAGTTGCAGCATTATAGCCCAATATTTGGCTTGGTTAGGCCGCCAAAATGGCGCACTGCCTACATGGGTTTATTGCAGCCAGACCCCTCCATTGCAGGTTACAGAGCAATGTGACATGGGTTTAACTCCTCTGTACGTCTCAAAGCTGTTCCACCTTTATTGGTGTAATTCACTCAGTGTTTGGTCCAAATTGCAGCATAATATTTTAATATTTGGCTTAGTTATGGTGGAAACATGAGCCGCTGTATATACTAGTTTACTGCAACCAGTGTACCCCACTACCAGTCGTAAAAGCCTGCGACAAGAGTTTCCTTCACAGATGTAAGTCTCAAAGCTGTTCTATATTTATTAGTGCCACTCCCCCAATAATTTGCCCAAGTTGCAGCATTATAGCCCAATATTTGGCTTGGTTAGGCCGCCAAAATGGCGCACTGCCTACATGGGTTTATTGCAGCCAGACCCCTCCATTGCAGGTTACAGAGCAATGTGACATGGGTTTAACTCCTCTGTACGTCTCAAAGCTGTTCCACCTTTATTGGTGTAATTCACTCAGTGTTTGGTCCAAATTGCAGCATAATATTTTAATATTTGGCTTAGTTATGGTGGAAACATGAGCCGCTGTATATACTAGTTTACTGCAACCAGTGTACCCCACTACCAGTCGTAAAAGCCTGCGACAAGAGTTTCCTTCACAGATGTAAGTCTCAAAGCTGTTCTATATTTATTAGTGCCACTCCCCCAATAATTTGCCCAAGTTGCAGCATTATAGCCCAATATTTGGCTTGGTTAGGCCGCCAAAATGGCGCACTGCCTACATGGGTTTATTGCAGCCAGACCCCTCCATTGCAGGTTACAGAGCAATGTGACATGGGTTTAACTCCTCTGTACGTCTCAAAGCTGTTCCACCTTTATTGGTGTAATTCACTCAGTGTTTGGTCCAAATTGCAGCATAATATTTTAATATTGGCTTAGTTATGGTGGAAACATGAGCCGCTGTATATACTAGTTTACTGCAACCAGTGTACCCCACTACCAGTCGTAAAAGCCTGCGACAAGAGTTTCCTTCACAGATGTAAGTCTCAAAGCTGTTCTATATTTATTAGTGCCACTCCCCCAATAATTTGCCCAAGTTGCAGCATTATAGCCCAATATTTGGCTTGGTTAGGCCGCCAAAATGGCGCACTGCCTACATGGGTTTATTGCAGCCAGACCCCTCCATTGCAGGTTACAGAGCAATGTGACATGGGTTTAACTCCTCTGTACGTCTCAAAGCTGTTCCACCTTTATTGGTGTAATTCACTCAGTGTTTGGTCCAAATTGCAGCATAATATTTTAATATTTGGCTTAGTTATGGTGGAAACATGAGCCGCTGTATATACTAGTTTACTGCAACCAGTGTACCCCACTACCAGTCGTAAAAGCCTGCGACAAGAGTTTCCTTCACAGATGTAAGTCTCAAAGCTGTTCTATATTTATTAGTGCCACTCCCCCAATAATTTGCCCAAGTTGCAGCATTATAGCCCAATATTTGGCTTGGTTAGGCCGCCAAAATGGCGCACTGCCTACATGGGTTTATTGCAGCCAGACCCCTCCATTGCAGGTTACAGAGCAATGTGACATGGGTTTAACTCCTCTGTACGTCTCAAAGCTGTTCCACCTTTATTGGTGTAATTCACTCAGTGTTTGGTCCAAATTGCAGCATAATATTTTAATATTTGGCTTAGTTATGGTGGAAACATGAGCCGCTGTATATACTAGTTTACTGCAACCAGTGTACCCCACTACCAGTCGTAAAAGCCTGCGACAAGAGTTTCCTTCACAGATGTAAGTCTCAAAGCTGTTCTATATTTATTAGTGCCACTCCCCCAATAATTTGCCCAAGTTGCAGCATTATAGCCCAATATTTGGCTTGGTTAGGCCGCCAAAATGGCGCACTGCCTACATGGGTTTATTGCAGCCAGACCCCTCCATTGCAGGTTACAGAGCAATGTGACATGGGTTTAACTCCTCTGTACGTCTCAAAGCTGTTCCACCTTTATTGGTGTAATTCACTCAGTGTTTGGTCCAAATTGCAGCATAATATTTTAATATTTGGCTTAGTTATGGTGGAAACATGAGCCGCTGTATATACTAGTTTACTGCAACCAGTGTACCCCACTACCAGTCGTAAAAGCCTGCGACAAGAGTTTCCTTCACAGATGTAAGTCTCAAAGCTGTTCTATATTTATTAGTGCCACTCCCCCAATAATTTGCCCAAGTTGCAGCATTATAGCCCAATATTTGGCTTGGTTAGGCCGCCAAAATGGCGCACTGCCTACATGGGTTTATTGCAGCCAGACCCCTCCATTGCAGGTTACAGAGCAATGTGACATGGGTTTAACTCCTCTGTACGTCTCAAAGCTGTTCCACCTTTATTGGTGTAATTCACTCAGTGTTTGGTCCAAATTGCAGCATAATATTTTAATATTTGGCTTAGTTATGGTGGAAACATGAGCCGCTGTATATACTAGTTTACTGCAACCAGTGTACCCCACTACCAGTCGTAAAAGCCTGCGACAAGAGTTTCCTTCACAGATGTAAGTCTCAAAGCTGTTCTATATTTATTAGTGCCACTCCCCCAATAATTTGCCCAAGTTGCAGCATTATAGCCCAATATTTGGCTTGGTTAGGCCGCCAAAATGGCGCACTGCCTACATGGGTTTATTGCAGCCAGACCCCTCCATTGCAGGTTACAGAGCAATGTGACATGGGTTTAACTCCTCTGTACGTCTCAAAGCTGTTCCACCTTTATTGGTGTAATTCACTCAGTGTTTGGTCCAAATTGCAGCATAATATTTTAATATTTGGCTTAGTTATGGTGGAAACATGAGCCGCTGTATATACTAGTTTACTGCAACCAGTGTACCCCACTACCAGTCGTAAAAGCCTGCGACAAGAGTTTCCTTCACAGATGTAAGTCTCAAAGCTGTTCTATATTTATTAGTGCCACTCCCCCAATAATTTGCCCAAGTTGCAGCATTATAGCCCAATATTTGGCTTGGTTAGGCCGCCAAAATGGCGCACTGCCTACATGGGTTTATTGCAGCCAGACCCCTCCATTGCAGGTTACAGAGCAATGTGACATGGGTTTAACTCCTCTGTACGTCTCAAAGCTGTTCCACCTTTATTGGTGTAATTCACTCAGTGTTTGGTCCAAATTGCAGCATAATATTTTAATATTTGGCTTAGTTATGGTGGAAACATGAGCCGCTGTATATACTAGTTTACTGCAACCAGTGTACCCCACTACCAGTCGTAAAAGCCTGCGACAAGAGTTTCCTTCACAGATGTAAGTCTCAAAGCTGTTCTATATTTATTAGTGCCACTCCCCCAATAATTTGCCCAAGTTGCAGCATTATAGCCCAATATTTGGCTTGGTTAGGCCGCCAAAATGGCGCACTGCCTACATGGGTTTATTGCAGCCAGACCCCTCCATTGCAGGTTACAGAGCAATGTGACATGGGTTTAACTCCTCTGTACGTCTCAAAGCTGTTCCACCTTTATTGGTGTAATTCACTCAGTGTTTGGTCCAAATTGCAGCATAATATTTTAATATTTGGCTTAGTTATGGTGGAAACATGAGCCGCTGTATATACTAGTTTACTGCAACCAGTGTACCCCACTACCAGTCGTAAAAGCCTGCGACAAGAGTTTCCTTCACAGATGTAAGTCTCAAAGCTGTTCTATATTTATTAGTGCCACTCCCCCAATAATTTGCCCAAGTTGCAGCATTATAGCCCAATATTTGGCTTGGTTAGGCCGCCAAAATGGCGCACTGCCTACATGGGTTTATTGCAGCCAGACCCCTCCATTGCAGGTTACAGAGCAATGTGACATGGGTTTAACTCCTCTGTACGTCTCAAAGCTGTTCCACCTTTATTGGTGTAATTCACTCAGTGTTTGGTCCAAATTGCAGCATAATATTTTAATATTTGGCTTAGTTATGGTGGAAACATGAGCCGCTGTATATACTAGTTTACTGCAACCAGTGTACCCCACTACCAGTCGTAAAAGCCTGCGACAAGAGTTTCCTTCACAGATGTAAGTCTCAAAGCTGTTCTATATTTATTAGTGCCACTCCCCCAATAATTTGCCCAAGTTGCAGCATTATAGCCCAATATTTGGCTTGGTTAGGCCGCCAAAATGGCGCACTGCCTACATGGGTTTATTGCAGCCAGACCCCTCCATTGCAGGTTACAGAGCAATGTGACATGGGTTTAACTCCTCTGTACGTCTCAAAGCTGTTCCACCTTTATTGGTGTAATTCACTCAGTGTTTGGTCCAAATTGCAGCATAATATTTTAATATTTGGCTTAGTTATGGTGGAAACATGAGCCGCTGTATATACTAGTTTACTGCAACCAGTGTACCCCACTACCAGTCGTAAAAGCCTGCGACAAGAGTTTCCTTCACAGATGTAAGTCTCAAAGCTGTTCTATATTTATTAGTGCCACTCCCCCAATAATTTGCCCAAGTTGCAGCATTATAGCCCAATATTTGGCTTGGTTAGGCCGCCAAAATGGCGCACTGCCTACATGGGTTTATTGCAGCCAGACCCCTCCATTGCAGGTTACAGAGCAATGTGACATGGGTTTAACTCCTCTGTACGTCTCAAAGCTGTTCCACCTTTATTGGTGTAATTCACTCAGTGTTTGGTCCAAATTGCAGCATAATATTTTAATATTTGGCTTAGTTATGGTGGAAACATGAGCCGCTGTATATACTAGTTTACTGCAACCAGTGTACCCCACTACCAGTCGTAAAAGCCTGCGACAAGAGTTTCCTTCACAGATGTAAGTCTCAAAGCTGTTCTATATTTATTAGTGCCACTCCCCCAATAATTTGCCCAAGTTGCAGCATTATAGCCCAATATTTGGCTTGGTTAGGCCGCCAAAATGGCGCACTGCCTACATGGGTTTATTGCAGCCAGACCCCTCCATTGCAGGTTACAGAGCAATGTGACATGGGTTTAACTCCTCTGTACGTCTCAAAGCTGTTCCACCTTTATTGGTGTAATTCACTCAGTGTTTGGTCCAAATTGCAGCATAATATTTTAATATTTGGCTTAGTTATGGTGGAAACATGAGCCACTGTATATACTAGTTTACTGCAACCAGTGTACCCCACTACCAGTCGTAAAAGCCTGCGACAAGAGTTTCCTTCACAGATGTAAGTCTCAAAGCTGTTCTATATTTATTAGTGCCACTCCCCCAATAATTTGCCCAAGTTGCAGCATTATAGCCCAATATTTGGCTTGGTTAGGCCGCCAAAATGGCGCACTGCCTACATGGGTTTATTGCAGCCAGACCCCTCCATTGCAGGTTACAGAGCAATGTGACATGGGTTTAACTCCTCTGTACGTCTCAAAGCTGTTCCACCTTTATTGGTGTAATTCACTCAGTGTTTGGTCCAAATTGCAGCATAATATTTTAATATTTGGCTTAGTTATGGTGGAAACATGAGCCGCTGTATATACTAGTTTACTGCAACCAGTGTACCCCACTACCAGTCGTAAAAGCCTGCGACAAGAGTTTCCTTCACAGATGTAAGTCTCAAAGCTGTTCTATATTTACTAGTGCCACTCCCCCAATAATTTGCCCAAGTTGCAGCATTATAGCCCAATATTTGGCTTGGTTAGGCCGCCAAAATGGCGCACTGCCTACATGGGTTTATTGCAGCCAGACCCCTCCATTGCAGGTTACAGAGCAATGTGACATGGGTTTAACTCCTCTGTACGTCTCAAAGCTGTTCCACCTTTATTGGTGTAATTCACTCAGTGTTTGGTCCAAATTGCAGCATAATATTTTAATATTTGGCTTAGTTATGGTGGAAACATGAGCCGCTGTATATACTAGTTTACTGCAACCAGTGTACCCCACTACCAGTCGTAAAAGCCTGCGACAAGAGTTTCCTTCACAGATGTAAGTCTCAAAGCTGTTCTATATTTATTAGTGCCACTCCCCCAATAATTTGCCCAAGTTGCAGCATTATAGCCCAATATTTGGCTTGGTTAGGCCGCCAAAATGGCGCACTGCCTACATGGGTTTATTGCAGCCAGACCCCTCCATTGCAGGTTACAGAGCAATGTGACATGGGTTTAACTCCTCTGTACGTCTCAAAGCTGTTCCACCTTTATTGGTGTAATTCACTCAGTGTTTGGTCCAAATTGCAGCATAATATTTTAATATTTGGCTTAGTTATGGTGGAAACATGAGCCGCTGTATATACTAGTTTACTGCAACCAGTGTACCCCACTACCAGTCGTAAAAGCCTGCGACAAGAGTTTCCTTCACAGATGTAAGTCTCAAAGCTGTTCTATATTTATTAGTGCCACTCCCCCAATAATTTGCCCAAGTTGCAGCATTATAGCCCAATATTTGGCTTGGTTAGGCCGCCAAAATGGCGCACTGCCTACATGGGTTTATTGCAGCCAGACCCCTCCATTGCAGGTTACAGAGCAATGTGACATGGGTTTAACTCCTCTGTACGTCTCAAAGCTGTTCCACCTTTATTGGTGTAATTCACTCAGTGTTTGGTCCAAATTGCAGCATAATATTTTAATATTTGGCTTAGTTATGGTGGAAACATGAGCCGCTGTATATACTAGTTTACTGCAACCAGTGTACCCCACTACCAGTCGTAAAAGCCTGCGACAAGAGTTTCCTTCACAGATGTAAGTCTCAAAGCTGTTCTATATTTATTAGTGCCACTCCCCCAATAATTTGCCCAAGTTGCAGCATTATAGCCCAATATTTGGCTTGGTTAGGCCGCCAAAATGGCGCACTGCCTACATGGGTTTATTGCAGCCAGACCCCTCCATTGCAGGTTACAGAGCAATGTGACATGGGTTTAACTCCTCTGTACGTCTCAAAGCTGTTCCACCTTTATTGGTGTAATTCACTCAGTGTTTGGTCCAAATTGCAGCATAATATTTTAATATTTGGCTTAGTTATGGTGGAAACATGAGCCGCTGTATATACTAGTTTACTGCAACCAGTGTACCCCACTACCAGTCGTAAAAGCCTGCGACAAGAGTTTCCTTCACAGATGTAAGTCTCAAAGCTGTTCTATATTTATTAGTGCCACTCCCCCAATAATTTGCCCAAGTTGCAGCATTATAGCCCAATATTTGGCTTGGTTAGGCCGCCAAAATGGCGCACTGCCTACATGGGTTTATTGCAGCCAGACCCCTCCATTGCAGGTTACAGAGCAATGTGACATGGGTTTAACTCCTCTGTACGTCTCAAAGCTGTTCCACCTTTATTGGTGTAATTCACTCAGTGTTTGGTCCAAATTGCAGCATAATATTTTAATATTTGGCTTAGTTATGGTGGAAACATGAGCCGCTGTATATACTAGTTTACTGCAACCAGTGTACCCCACTACCAGTCGTAAAAGCCTGCGACAAGAGTTTCCTTCACAGATGTAAGTCTCAAAGCTGTTCTATATTTATTAGTGCCACTCCCCCAATAATTTGCCCAAGTTGCAGCATTATAGCCCAATATTTGGCTTGGTTAGGCCGCCAAAATGGCGCACTGCCTACATGGGTTTATTGCAGCCAGACCCCTCCATTGCAGGTTACAGAGCAATGTGACATGGGTTTAACTCCTCTGTACGTCTCAAAGCTGTTCCACCTTTATTGGTGTAATTCACTCAGTGTTTGGTCCAAATTGCAGCATAATATTTTAATATTTGGCTTAGTTATGGTGGAAACATGAGCCGCTGTATATACTAGTTTACTGCAACCAGTGTACCCCACTACCAGTCGTAAAAGCCTGCGACAAGAGTTTCCTTCACAGATGTAAGTCTCAAAGCTGTTCTATATTTATTAGTGCCACTCCCCCAATAATTTGCCCAAGTTGCAGCATTATAGCCCAATATTTGGCTTGGTTAGGCCGCCAAAATGGCGCACTGCCTACATGGGTTTATTGCAGCCAGACCCCTCCATTGCAGGTTACAGAGCAATGTGACATGGGTTTAACTCCTCTGTACGTCTCAAAGCTGTTCCACCTTTATTGGTGTAATTCACTCAGTGTTTGGTCCAAATTGCAGCATAATATTTTAATATTTGGCTTAGTTATGGTGGAAACATGAGCCGCTGTATATACTAGTTTACTGCAACCAGTGTACCCCACTACCAGTCGTAAAAGCCTGCGACAAGAGTTTCCTTCACAGATGTAAGTCTCAAAGCTGTTCTATATTTATTAGTGCCACTCCCCCAATAATTTGCCCAAGTTGCAGCATTATAGCCCAATATTTGGCTTGGTTAGGCCGCCAAAATGGCGCACTGCCTACATGGGTTTATTGCAGCCAGACCCCTCCATTGCAGGTTACAGAGCAATGTGACATGGGTTTAACTCCTCTGTACGTCTCAAAGCTGTTCCACCTTTATTGGTGTAATTCACTCAGTGTTTGGTCCAAATTGCAGCATAATATTTTAATATTTGGCTTAGTTATGGTGGAAACATGAGCCGCTGTATATACTAGTTTACTGCAACCAGTGTACCCCACTACCAGTCGTAAAAGCCTGCGACAAGAGTTTCCTTCACAGATGTAAGTCTCAAAGCTGTTCTATATTTATTAGTGCCACTCCCCCAATAATTTGCCCAAGTTGCAGCATTATAGCCCAATATTTGGCTTGGTTAGGCCGCCAAAATGGCGCACTGCCTACATGGGTTTATTGCAGCCAGACCCCTCCATTGCAGGTTACAGAGCAATGTGACATGGGTTTAACTCCTCTGTACGTCTCAAAGCTGTTCCACCTTTATTGGTGTAATTCACTCAGTGTTTGGTCCAAATTGCAGCATAATATTTTAATATTTGGCTTAGTTATGGTGGAAACATGAGCCGCTGTATATACTAGTTTACTGCAACCAGTGTACCCCACTACCAGTCGTAAAAGCCTGCGACAAGAGTTTCCTTCACAGATGTAAGTCTCAAAGCTGTTCTATATTTATTAGTGCCACTCCCCCAATAATTTGCCCAAGTTGCAGCATTATAGCCCAATATTTGGCTTGGTTAGGCCGCCAAAATGGCGCACTGCCTACATGGGTTTATTGCAGCCAGACCCCTCCATTGCAGGTTACAGAGCAATGTGACATGGGTTTAACTCCTCTGTACGTCTCAAAGCTGTTCCACCTTTATTGGTGTAATTCACTCAGTGTTTGGTCCAAATTGCAGCATAATATTTTAATATTTGGCTTAGTTATGGTGGAAACATGAGCCGCTGTATATACTAGTTTACTGCAACCAGTGTACCCCACTACCAGTCGTAAAAGCCTGCGACAAGAGTTTCCTTCACAGATGTAAGTCTCAAAGCTGTTCTATATTTATTAGTGCCACTCCCCCAATAATTTGCCCAAGTTGCAGCATTATAGCCCAATATTTGGCTTGGTTAGGCCGCCAAAATGGCGCACTGCCTACATGGGTTTATTGCAGCCAGACCCCTCCATTGCAGGTTACAGAGCAATGTGACATGGGTTTAACTCCTCTGTACGTCTCAAAGCTGTTCCACCTTTATTGGTGTAATTCACTCAGTGTTTGGTCCAAATTGCAGCATAATATTTTAATATTTGGCTTAGTTATGGTGGAAACATGAGCCGCTGTATATACTAGTTTACTGCAACCAGTGTACCCCACTACCAGTCGTAAAAGCCTGCGACAAGAGTTTCCTTCACAGATGTAAGTCTCAAAGCTGTTCTATATTTATTAGTGCCACTCCCCCAATAATTTGCCCAAGTTGCAGCATTATAGCCCAATATTTGGCTTGGTTAGGCCGCCAAAATGGCGCACTGCCTACATGGGTTTATTGCAGCCAGACCCCTCCATTGCAGGTTACAGAGCAATGTGACATGGGTTTAACTCCTCTGTACGTCTCAAAGCTGTTCCACCTTTATTGGTGTAATTCACTCAGTGTTTGGTCCAAATTGCAGCATAATATTTTAATATTTGGCTTAGTTATGGTGGAAACATGAGCCGCTGTATATACTAGTTTACTGCAACCAGTGTACCCCACTACCAGTCGTAAAAGCCTGCGACAAGAGTTTCCTTCACAGATGTAAGTCTCAAAGCTGTTCTATATTTATTAGTGCCACTCCCCCAATAATTTGCCCAAGTTGCAGCATTATAGCCCAATATTTGGCTTGGTTAGGCCGCCAAAATGGCGCACTGCCTACATGGGTTTATTGCAGCCAGACCCCTCCATTGCAGGTTACAGAGCAATGTGACATGGGTTTAACTCCTCTGTACGTCTCAAAGCTGTTCCACCTTTATTGGTGTAATTCACTCAGTGTTTGGTCCAAATTGCAGCATAATATTTTAATATTTGGCTTAGTTATGGTGGAAACATGAGCCGCTGTATATACTAGTTTACTGCAACCAGTGTACCCCACTACCAGTCGTAAAAGCCTGCGACAAGAGTTTCCTTCACAGATGTAAGTCTCAAAGCTGTTCTATATTTATTAGTGCCACTCCCCCAATAATTTGCCCAAGTTGCAGCATTATAGCCCAATATTTGGCTTGGTTAGGCCGCCAAAATGGCGCACTGCCTACATGGGTTTATTGCAGCCAGACCCCTCCATTGCAGGTTACAGAGCAATGTGACATGGGTTTAACTCCTCTGTACGTCTCAAAGCTGTTCCACCTTTATTGGTGTAATTCACTCAGTGTTTGGTCCAAATTGCAGCATAATATTTTAATATTTGGCTTAGTTATGGTGGAAACATGAGCCGCTGTATATACTAGTTTACTGCAACCAGTGTACCCCACTACCAGTCGTAAAAGCCTGCGACAAGAGTTTCCTTCACAGATGTAAGTCTCAAAGCTGTTCTATATTTATTAGTGCCACTCCCCCAATAATTTGCCCAAGTTGCAGCATTATAGCCCAATATTTGGCTTGGTTAGGCCGCCAAAATGGCGCACTGCCTACATGGGTTTATTGCAGCCAGACCCCTCCATTGCAGGTTACAGAGCAATGTGACATGGGTTTAACTCCTCTGTACGTCTCAAAGCTGTTCCACCTTTATTGGTGTAATTCACTCAGTGTTTGGTCCAAATTGCAGCATAATATTTTAATATTTGGCTTAGTTATGGTGGAAACATGAGCCGCTGTATATACTAGTTTACTGCAACCAGTGTACCCCACTACCAGTCGTAAAAGCCTGCGACAAGAGTTTACTTCACAGATGTAAGTCTCAAAGCTGTTCTATATTTATTAGTGCCACTCCCCCAATAATTTGCCCAAGTTGCAGCATTATAGCCCAATATTTGGCTTGGTTAGGCCGCCAAAATGGCGCACTGCCTACATGGGTTTATTGCAGCCAGACCCCTCCATTGCAGGTTACAGAGCAATGTGACATGGGTTTAACTCCTCTGTACGTCTCAAAGCTGTTCCACCTTTATTGGTGTAATTCACTCAGTGTTTGGTCCAAATTGCAGCATAATATTTTAATATTTGGCTTAGTTATGGTGGAAACATGAGCCGCTGTATATACTAGTTTACTGCAACCAGTGTACCCCACTACCAGTCGTAAAAGCCTGCGACAAGAGTTTACTTCACAGATGTAAGTCTCAAAGCTGTTCTATATTTATTAGTGCCACTCCCCCAATAATTTGCCCAAGTTGCAGCATTATAGCCCAATATTTGGCTTGGTTAGGCCGCCAAAATGGCGCACTGCCTACATGGGTTTATTGCAGCCAGACCCCTCCATTGCAGGTTACAGAGCAATGTGACATGGGTTTAACTCCTCTGTACGTCTCAAAGCTGTTCCACCTTTATTGGTGTAATTCACTCAGTGTTTGGTCCAAATTGCAGCATAATATTTTAATATTTGGCTTAGTTATGGTGGAAACATGAGCCGCTGTATATACTAGTTTACTGCAACCAGTGTACCCCACTACCAGTCGTAAAAGCCTGCGACAAGAGTTTCCTTCACAGATGTAAGTCTCAAAGCTGTTCTATATTTATTAGTGCCACTCCCCCAATAATTTGCCCAAGTTGCAGCATTATAGCCCAATATTTGGCTTGGTTAGGCCGCCAAAATGGCGCACTGCCTACATGGGTTTATTGCAGCCAGACCCCTCCATTGCAGGTTACAGAGCAATGTGACATGGGTTTAACTCCTCTGTACGTCTCAAAGCTGTTCCACCTTTATTGGTGTAATTCACTCAGTGTTTGGTCCAAATTGCAGCATAATATTTTAATATTTGGCTTAGTTATGGTGGAAACATGAGCCGCTGTATATACTAGTTTACTGCAACCAGTGTACCCCACTACCAGTCGTAAAAGCCTGCGACAAGAGTTTCCTTCACAGATGTAAGTCTCAAAGCTGTTCTATATTTATTAGTGCCACTCCCCCAATAATTTGCCCAAGTTGCAGCATTATAGCCCAATATTTGGCTTGGTTAGGCCGCCAAAATGGCGCACTGCCTACATGGGTTTATTGCAGCCAGACCCCTCCATTGCAGGTTACAGAGCAATGTGACATGGGTTTAACTCCTCTGTACGTCTCAAAGCTGTTCCACCTTTATTGGTGTAATTCACTCAGTGTTTGGTCCAAATTGCAGCATAATATTTTAATATTTGGCTTAGTTATGGTGGAAACATGAGCCGCTGTATATACTAGTTTACTGCAACCAGTGTACCCCACTACCAGTCGTAAAAGCCTGCGACAAGAGTTTCCTTCACAGATGTAAGTCTCAAAGCTGTTCTATATTTACTAGTGCCACTCCCCCAATAATTTGCCCAAGTTGCAGCATTATAGCCCAATATTTGGCTTGGTTAGGCCGCCAAAATGGCGCACTGCCTACATGGGTTTATTGCAGCCAGACCCCTCCATTGCAGGTTACAGAGCAATGTGACATGGGTTTAACTCCTCTGTACGTCTCAAAGCTGTTCCACCTTTATTGGTGTAATTCACTCAGTGTTTGGTCCAAATTGCAGCATAATATTTTAATATTTGGCTTAGTTATGGTGGAAACATGAGCCGCTGTATATACTAGTTTACTGCAACCAGTGTACCCCACTACCAGTCGTAAAAGCCTGCGACAAGAGTTTCCTTCACAGATGTAAGTCTCAAAGCTGTTCTATATTTATTAGTGCCACTCCCCCAATAATTTGCCCAAGTTGCAGCATTATAGCCCAATATTTGGCTTGGTTAGGCCGCCAAAATGGCGCACTGCCTACATGGGTTTATTGCAGCCAGACCCCTCCATTGCAGGTTACAGAGCAATGTGACATGGGTTTAACTCCTCTGTACGTCTCAAAGCTGTTCCACCTTTATTGGTGTAATTCACTCAGTGTTTGGTCCAAATTGCAGCATAATATTTTAATATTTGGCTTAGTTATGGTGGAAACATGAGCCGCTGTATATACTAGTTTACTGCAACCAGTGTACCCCACTACCAGTCGTAAAAGCCTGCGACAAGAGTTTCCTTCACAGATGTAAGTCTCAAAGCTGTTCTATATTTATTAGTGCCACTCCCCCAATAATTTGCCC